>JAKUCV010003608.1:0-177765 GCA_028386065.3 Turnera subulata
TGTCATTGTTTCTTTTTTTTTGGTGTTCGTTTCCTTTTTCATTCCGACATTTTTGTTTTAATGTGATGGAAGTATTTAGTGATTAGTAGAGTCAGTACCGTGTGGTTCTCCATCTTGCTATATATTGAACGGAAATAGCATAAAGAAAGAGAGATCAATTTCTATATAGTATCTGCTATGATAAAGAAGAACCATATATTACATGTAGAGAGCTCATGCCCACAGGATATACGGATAAGCTTTGTTGGTGAGTGTGGAAAAATATGGATAGCATTAGAATCATCTCTACAAGCATGGTCCAAGCCTCAAGAAACAAGGAACCCGATCAAAAGATCGAGCTAACCATCTCTGATGTGAAGCTTCTTAATGTGGGTGCAATCCAGAAAGGGCTTCTCTTCCTCAAACCCCAACCAAACCAATTAGGCAAAGAGTACTGGGATTCAACATCCTCTGTACTCCAGCACTTGAAAACCACACTCTCTTCCACGCTAGATTACTTCCCTCCCCTTGCGGGTCGCCTTGCAGCAGCAGAGCAAGAAGATAAAGACACAGTCTCCTTCTTCATTGACTGCAATAATGAGGGGGTCCAATTCGTTCACGCGGTGGCTGATGATGTTACTGCGGCGGATATCCTGAAACCAATCTATGTTCCTCTCGTTGTCCACTCATTTTTCCCACTAAATGGGGCTCTTAACCGCGAGGGTGTTTCGAAGCCATTGGTTGCGTTTCAAGTCACAGAGCTTGTTGATGGGATCTTCATCGGATGTGCGTTGAACCATGCAGTTGGAGATGGCAGTACGTTTTGGAATTTCTTCAACTGTTGGTCTGAAATCTCTCGAGGTTTGGATCAGTTAACCAATCCTCCTGTCATTGAACGTTGGTTATATTTCAATGATAGCTTCCGCCCAGCTGGGGTTCCACTCTCGAGCTTCAGGAACGTCCCGGAGAAGCAGCTTCGACCGCCTACCCAAGAGAGAGTTTTCCATTTCACCAAGAAAAGCATTGCTGAGCTGAAAGCAAGAGCAAACTCGGAGGCCGGGACCAACAACATTTCCTCCCTGCAATCGCTCCCATGTCTGGCGATGCATAAGTCGGTGCCGGCAACTTGAACCCCATGAAGATATATTCTTCCACCTAATTGTCGGTATTAGGCAAAGGTTGAAGCAGCCAGAGTTGCCAGAAAAGTATTTTGGGAATGCCATTGTGACTGAAAAAGTATGTTTAAAAGCAGGAGATATTCTGCAGAAAGAGGGGCTCGGGTGTGCAGCTTTAGAGATGAACAAGGTGGTTGCTTCCCACGCAGAAGATAAAATTAAGAGTACCCTGCAGTCTTGGATTGCGAATCCGCTATCAAAAATAGTCGATTTGGCGATGAATACTTTGTTTGCTAGCAGTTCTCCAAGGTTCAATGTTTATGGTAATGACTTTGGTTGGGGAAGGCCAGTTGCTGTTCGAAGTGGGTCTGCCAACAAGTTGGATGGCAAGATAACTGTCTTTCCTGGCGCAGAAGAAGGAAGTATAGATGTTGAGGTGTGCGTTTTGCCTCAGACACTGCAGGCTTTAGGGTTGGATCTCGAGTTCATGGATACTGTCACCATTTGATTATCACCAGTTTGGTCCTAAAGCAGATGATCATCACTAATTTGGTACCATGTTCAGAAAGGGAAGCTGCTTTTGGATAAGTATCACTAGGTTGCAACAACTCAAATTCTACTATATGGTCGGATAAGAGGTTCCTTAGCAGGTTCATTATGGTTTCTTGTTTTTATTGTTGAAGAATTTCCCTTTTGCTTCTACCTGCTGTGCTTGTGACTTTGAATGATATGAATAAAGAATTTAGAAAATTCAACTGGGTTTGTAGGTCATATGGCATATCACGTAGGCCACCGGCGTTACTTACATCCACCCATCATACCAAAGCTACAATTTCTTTCCTCAACTATGCAATCACATCCAAAATAACAGCAAAAGTGAAATCAGGAAGTCCAGAAAATGAGCTCCTGTTTAAAGAGCAATCAATTCCTACAACTTTTAGTAAAATGAGAGTTTCAGTCAGTGCTGAAGATCCAAAAAGAAATAAAAAGAAAGGGACTCACGAGTCACGTCTATTTGCAGCAGTAAAAGGCTTGAAACATTGAGAGAAAGGATTAAGCCAAATGGTATTGGAAACTGACAACCATGTTTGCCAATAAACTAGGAATCCAGGTTGTCGCTTTGGTCTAAAAATCCGTGTGTGATGGGGATCAGTTATTGGTTTCCACTCTTTGAGAGTCAGAAGGGCCAACTTCAAAAATTTTCTGATAGAAACTTTTAGCTTCAATCCAATAATTCTTACCAGTATCCAAGCATTGCCCAGTTCCTACATGTATAAAAACCCTTTTTATAGTAATGCCTTAAATTTCACGATAAAAATCATACTGACTAATGCGCAGAATCTCTAGAAATGCTTAAGACTGTTGGTTAACACAACCTGATACAATTTTTTCACCCTATCATTAGCCATGTTTATAGAAGTCTAATATTGCTATCACGCAACAAAAAGTCAAAGGTGGCCATACTTGACTTTTCCAACCTATCATCTCAAACTATATACTTTACAAGAAGTCTAGGTCATTTTCACTCAGTAGCTTATAGAGACACCAAAATCTGACACCTTGGGTTGGTAAGTACTTGGAGTCTAAGAACATATTATCTGGCTTTGGCTTCACATCACAGTGCAGATCAAACCAAGATATATATGCAAGCCCTTTTGCAGTCAGTGCCTACAACAATCTCAAATCTTTTTTGCCAAATTGGAAAATGGAGAGGAAGGGATAGATTCTATAGTCATAAACATGTACTCCATAATCTTGTGTTTAGGATTGTACACAGTTTTCGCATGTCTAATATTATAAGCACGCCATGCGTCCTCCATTAATTTTTTTTGCTTCACTAATTAATGCCAGTTGTATGATAATACATTAAAAAAACAAACTAAATCGCTGGCAAAAGAAAATGGTTCAAAGGTGAGCACCATTAATGGCTGTTCAAGGAAACGGTTGATCCTTTAATATTTCTATATATAGATATGTAGTCACAAAGTTGGGGGTGGTGAGAGTTGAAAAGATGGCTAGTAGCATTAGAATCATCTCTTCAAGTATGGTTCAAGCCTCAAAAAACAATGAACCCGACCAAAAGATCGAGCTAACCATCTGCGATGTGAAGTTCCTTAACCTGGGTACTATCCAGAAAGGGCTTCTCTTCCTCAAACCCCAACCAAACCAAGGCAAAGAGTGCGACGAAACCTCTGTCCATCACTTGAAAACCACACTCTCTTCCACGCTAGATTACTTCCGTCCTCTGGCGGGTCGCCTTGCAGCAGTAGAGCATGAAGACAACAACACTGTCTCCTTCTTCTTTGACTGCAACAATGAGGGAGCCCTGTTCGTGCACGCGGTGGCTGATGATGTTACTGTGGCAGATATCCTGAAACCAATCTATGTCCCTCCAGTTATCTCCTCGTTTTTCCCACTAAATGGGATGCTTAACCGCGAGGGTGTTTCAAAGCCATTGATTGCGTTTCAAGTCACAGAACTTGTTGATGGGATCTTCATAGGATGCACCTTGAACCACGCAGTTGGCGATGGTAACACTTTTTGGAATTTCTTCAACTGCTGGTCAGAAATCTCTAGAGGAATGAAACGGTTAACCAATCCTCCTGCCATTGACCGTTGGCTATATTTCAATGATAGCTTCCGCCCAGTTGGTATTCCTCTCTCCAGCATCAAGAACGTCCCGGGCAAGTATGTTGATTGTATGACCAAGCTGATGTTATTGTGATCATGATGCTAGTGGAGTGTTAGTGGGGTATGATTAATAAGTTAGTGGAGATGATGATGTGATCAAGATATGGTTTCTTTAATTAAAGTTGTTAGGTATAGAGTGTCTTTATTTGATTATTGTAACCAACATTATCATGTTGGATAATGTGTTTTGTCTGGTTGGTAAGTGTCTTTTACTGTATTTGATGTGTTGTTATGATCAGATTAGGAAAAGCAAACCCACTACTTAAAGTAGTAAGGTCAGCTGATTAGGATTTGTTGGGTTCATAGGCTGGTTTTCTGCCTATAAATTGAGTCTTGTAATCAGTTTTAATCAAGTGAAATGCAATAAGTAACGTTTTTTGTTTCACTTCATTGTTACTCTGAAATGTTCAGAGTGTTTAAAAACAAAAGATTGTGAGAGATTAGGGAGAAAATCAATGGAATAGTAACCAAGAAAGTCAGTCTTGGTTTTCTGTAAGTTGATTTTCTGCCTATATATTGAGTGTTGTAATCTGAATTCTACAAGTGAAATAAGAGTGAATTGAGTGTGTTTCACTTGACAAAGTGTTTCTTAGTTTGTTCATTAAGTGTACAAGCCAAAATATTGAGTGAATTGTGAGAAAACAAATTGAAAAGTAACCAAGAAAACCAGTTTTTTGCGTTTCTGCAGAATTCTGGAATTTCCAGAATTGCACTGTAACAACATCGATGTTTTGATTCAAACATCGATGTTTTATCAGTTCTGCCCAATATTTGAAGTTTCCGAATCATCAAAACATCGATGTTATTGACACAACATCGATGTTCTTTTGCTTAATCTGAAGAATTTGAAGATCAAAGCCAACAATTGGTATAAAACCAAAAATTGTTTTTCAAGGCTCCTTGTTTGGGTTGCACCAACAGGACAAAAAGCCAACAAAGTACACCCTGCCGCCGATTCAAGAAAGGGTCTTTCATTTCACCAAGAAAGCCATTGCTGGGCTGAAAGCGAGAGCAAACTTGGAGGCTGGGAGCAACAGCATTTCCTCCCTGCAATCGCTCTTGGCGCATATCTGGCGATGCATAAGTCGGTGCCGGCAAATTGGACCCCATGAAGAAATAGTCTTGCACCAACTTGTTGGTCTTAGGCCAAGATTGAAGCGGCCAGAGTTGCCTGAAAAGTATTTTGGGAATGCATTTGTGTCTGGAAAAGTTTGTTTAAAAGCAGGAGATGTTCTGCAGAAGAACGGGCTCGGATATGCAGCTTTGGAGATGAGCAAGGTGGTTGCTTCCTACACAGAAGATAAAATTAACGGTACCCTGCAGTCCTGGATTGCGAATCCGGTATCAACTGTAGACGGGTACGTGGCAATGAATACTGTGTTTACTAGCAGTTCTCCAAGGTTCAATGTTTACGGTAATGACTTTGGTTGGGGAAGGCCGGTTGCTGTTAGAAGTGGACCTGCCAACAAGTTGGATGGCAAGATAACTGTCTATCCTGGCGCAGAGGAAGGAAGTATAGATGTTGAGGTGTGTGTTTTGCCCCAGACTATGCAGGCTTTAGGGCTGGATCTCGAGTTCATGGATACTGTCACCATTTGATTATCATCATCAGTTTGTTCCTAAAGCAGCTGATCATCACTTAATTGGTACCATGTTCAAAAAGGGAAGCTGCTTTGGATAAGTATCACTAGGTTGCAACAACTCAAATTCTTCTATATGGTTGGATAATAGGTTCTTCGCAGGTTCATTCTGTTTTTTTTAAAAAAAAAAAATGTTTGTTGTTGAAGAATTTTCCTTTTGCTTCTAAAAAGCTGTGCTTTTGTGAATTATTGAATCACACTATTTTGATGGCGTGCTTGTGACTTTGAATGATATAAATATAGAATTTAGAAAATTCAACTGGGTTTGTAGGTCATGTGACATACCATATAGGCTACTGGAGTTGCTTACGTCCACCCATCATATCACTCTTTCCTCAACTATACAATCACATCCAAAATAACAGCAAAAGTGAAACCAACAAGTCCAGAATATGAGCTCCTATTCAAAGAGCAATCAATGCCTGCAACTTTCAGTAAAATGAAAGTCTCAGTCTGTTCTGAAAATTCAAAAGAAATAAAAAGAAAGGGACTCACGAGTCACGTCTATTTGCAGCAGTAAAAGGCTTGAAACATTGAGAGGAAGGATTAAGCCAAATGGTATGTGAAGCTAACAGCCATGTTTGCCAATAAACTAGGAATCCGAGTTGTAACTTGCCACAAAGTTTACAGTTGGTCTAAAAATCCGTGTGAGATGGGGATCAGTTTTGGGTTTCCATTCTTTGAGAATTCGGATGGGCCAACTTCAAAATTTTTCTGATAGAATCTTTTAGCTTCAATCCAATAATTCTTACTGGTATCCAAGCATTGCCCAGTTAACTACATGTATGTGACAAAGCTCTAGTTGTTGTACTTTGGTGAAGGTGGCGCCGATGACTAACATTTTCGGCATAGAGTGGATCGCAGGAGGCTAGTTTCCTTCCTTTATAATTATGCCTTCAATTTCACAAAAAAAAATGAAATTCATTCAATGTGCAGAATCTCCAGAAATCTCAACAAAGGGTAGTGAACTTGAAGAAATATATTATAAATTGTGGTTGAAGAAATAGTAAAGAAATTTTACTGATAAAGCGGTGAACTTGAAGAAATATATTGTAAATTGTGGTTGTTTTTGTTATACGTGTACACATAGGGGTACACATGTACTATGTATAAATAGAGCTGTAACTTGTAAGAACATAAGCTTTTGTGAGTAAAAGTTTTCAAAAGTCTTTGGTTCAATTGTTGTCTCTTTAAGCTTTCCGTTTATTTTTAGCTTTCAGACATCTTTGTGGTGTTATCTGTTGCTTTCAATTATCAGGTACATCCTTTTCTTTGAGTTTATCGTTGTGTCGATTACATCAAAAAGATGGCTAGTAGCATTAGAATCATCTCTTCAAGCATGGTTGGGTTTTTGGGTTTTTTTGTTCCCAATGTTTAGTGGTTTGGCCAATTTGGTACCCCGACATTTTTTTTGGCCGGGCAGGTACCCGACTTTATATGGGCAGGCCAAACGTGATCCCCTGGTCAGGTACTTGCTGATGTGGAGGGCTGCCCGGATTTGAGGTCTGGAAAGTGCTCCAAAACGACGTCGTATCGCACCAAAACGACGTCGTTTTAGAGGCTTGGGTGGACACATCAGATCCACGTGTCTTTGTGGGCTCCAGATGCTACCAACCCGGGTTTTTCACCCAACCGACCCAAAATCCAACCGCAACCAGCTTAATTTTTTAAAAAAATATATACAATTTCTTAATAAATAATAATAATAATAGTAATGATAATATTAATAATAAAATTCATCTTATAAATATATTCTTTCTACTAAATTTTCTCCAACACCTTCTCTTACTATTTTTTTATGAGCCATTTTTAAAAAAAAAATAATAAAGCAACCCCTCACCGTCGACCCCTTCCACCACCACCACCACCATCACCCCCACAGCGTCTTCTCAAACACCCACCACCACCATCACAGACCACCACCACCCTCTTTAACGAGAGGACAGGTTCCAGGCACCAACCACACACAGAAGAAATAACAATACTCCTCCACCATAAAACACATCACCAAACCCTCCTCCTCCACCACGACGGTTACCAAAAGAAACACCACTACCTTTTTCCTCCATAAACACCACCAATAACACCAACCAGATACTAGACCACCGAGTTCCAGGCACCAACCACACACGGAAGAAATAACAATACTCGAAAAATCGAGATTCAATAAAACCCTCTCGCACCCGAAGCGGATCGAGGAGGTGGTGAACCCTCTCGCACCCGAAGCGAGAAGATCGGGTTGGTCACCTGCTGGCTGTGGCCTTCCTCTTCTGGCAGTGGTTCTGCAACGCATCAGTGGCGAAGCAAGAGGCGGCGATGGGCCATGCAGCGCGGTGGATCGTGTTGCATATGGCGACATCTGACGGCAGTGGTTGCTGATGCGGTTCACCGATTCGGAGGAAGAGAAGGCGCGGCGGCGCGACGTTGCAGCGGCGGCGCGACAGAGGGAAGGGGCGAAAGGAAGGAGAAGAGCCGATGGAAAAAGAAAAAGAAGAGAAAAACGAAACGAAATAGAAAAGAGACAAGAAAAAAGAAAAAGAAGGAAAGACAATAAATGAAATAAAGAGAGGGAGAGAAATCAGGGAATAATTGGGAGAGAAAAGGGAGATTGTGTTTTATGAATCATTTGTTATAATAAATTTGAAAAGGAAAATAATTGATTGAATTTTTTTGTTTTTATTACATAACACTAATACATATCAATGAGGAAAAAGGAAAAAGGAAAGTAAATTTTTAAAGAGAAATAACTGATCAATCTAATTCTTTTTGTTATATTCTTATTATTATTTATTTATTAATAAACAACAGTTTTTTGATATAAAATTTCAAACCGGTTGTCAATGGTTTCCGGGCGGGTTTTTGAAGCGGTTGAAGGAATCGGGTTGGTAACATGCGTGGCCTATAGGGACACATGGATCTGACGTGTCCACCCAACACGTGAAAACGACGTCGTTTTGGTTCGATACGACGCCGTTTTGAAGCATCCCCTAAACTCCAAATCCGGGCAGCCCTCCACGTCAGCAGGTACGTGACCGGGGGATCACGTTTGGCCTAACCATGCAAAGTCGGGGTACCTGCCCGGCCAAAAAAAATGTCGGGGTACCAAATTGGCCAAACAACTAAACATTGGGACCCAAAAACCCAGCATGGTTCAAGCCTCAAAAAGCTATGAACCCGACCAAAAGATCGAGCTAACCAGCTCTGATGTGAAGTTTCTTAATATGGGTGCAATCCAGAAAGGGCTTCTCTTCCTCAAACCCCAGCCAAACCAATTAGGCAAAGAGTACTGGGATTCAACATCCTCTGTACTCCAGCACTTGAAAAACACACTCTCTTCCACGCTAGATTACTTCCCTCCCCTTGCGGGTCGCCTTGCAGCAGCAGAGCAAGAAGATAAAGACACAGTCTCCTTCTTCATTGACTGCAATAATGAGGGGGTCCAATTCGTTCACGCGGTGGCTGATGATGTTACTGTGGCAGATATCCTGAAACCAGTCTATGTTCCTCTCTTTGTCCACTCTTTTTTCCCACTAAATGGGATGCTTAACCGCGAGGGTGTTTCGAAGCCATTGGTTGCGTTTCAAGTCACAGAGCTTGTTGATGGGATCTTCATAGGATGCACCTTGAACCACGCAGTTGGCGATGGTAATACTTTTTGGAATTTCTTCAACTGCTGGTCAGAATTCTCTCGAGGTTTGGATCACTTAACCAATCCCCTACTCATTGAACGTTGGTTACATTTCAATGATAGCTTCCGCCCAATTGGGATTCCACTCTCTAGCTTCAGGAACGTCCCGCAGAAGAAGCTTACACCGCCTACCCAAGAGAGAGTTTTCCATTTCACCAAGAAGAGCATTGCTGAGCTGAAAGCAAGAGCAAACTCGGAGGGCAGGACCGGCAACATTTCCTCCCTGCAATCACTCTTGCCCCATATCTGGCGATGCATAACTCGGTGCCGGCAACTTGAACCCCATGAAGATATATCCTTCCACCTAATTGTCGGTATTAGGCAAAGGTTTAAGCAGCTAGAGTTGCCAGAGAAGTATTTTGGGAATGCCGTTGTGTTTGCAAAAGTATGTTTAAAAGCAGGGGATATTCTGCAGAAAGAGGGGCTCGGGTGTGCAGCTTTAGAGATGAACAAGGTGGTTGCTTCCCAAACAGAAAATAAAATTAAGAGTACCCTGCAGTCTTCAATTGGGAATCCGCTATCAAAATTAGAAATGAATTTTTTGGGTGCTAGCAGTTCTCCAAGGTTCAATGTTTATGGTAATGACTTTGGTTGGGGAAGGCCGGTTGCTGTTAGACTGCCAACAAGTTGGATGGCAAGTTAACTGTCTTTCCTGGAGCAGAAGAAGGGAGTATAGATGTTGAGGTGTGTGTTCTGCCCCAGACTCTGCAGGCTTTAGGGCTGGATCTCGAGTTCATGGATACTGTCACCATTTGATTAACATCAGTTTGGTCCTAAAGCAGCTGATCATCACTTTTGGTACCATGTGCAAAAAGGGGAAGCTGCTTTTGGATAAGTATCACTAGGTTGCAACCACTCAAATTCTACTATATGGTTGGATAAGAGATTCTTTGGCAGGTTCATTCTGGTTTTTTGTTTTTGTTGTTGAAGAATTTCCCTTTTACTTCTAGCTGCTGTTCTTTTGTGAACGAGTGCTTGTGACTTTCTTTTGAGAACCAAATGGGCCAACTTCAAAATAAGCTTCAATCCAATAATTCTTACTAGTATCCAAGCATTGCCCAGTTAACTACATGTATGTGACAAAGCTCTAGATGTTGTACTTTGGTGAAGGTGGCGCCGATGACTGACATTTTCCGCATAGAGTGGATGGCGGGAGGCTAGTTTCCTTTCTTTGTAATTATGCCTTCAATTTCACGAAAAAAAATCATATTCATTCAATGTGCAGAATCTCTAGAAATGTTTAAGAACGTTGGTTAACACAACCTGACACTCTTAACAAGTACTCACGTGGTAGTAACTAGTAACATCCCAGTTCTGTCCTAATTAATTATCCTGCCCAAGCCACGGAGCTGTTTTAAAATTGTTAATCCCATTTATTAATCTGTCTTAACAAGTAGTCGTCCTAAACTACATTTGATTCTTTTTTATCTTTTTCTCCTTTCATTTTCTTGTTCAAAGATGCCATTTTTAGCGAGATGAAACTTTTTCGTTGGTAATTATAGTCAATGCCTTGTGTTTCTCGCACAACCTCCAGCTTCTAATACGTTCAACAGTAGAAAAAGTTCATTACATCAACCGGCTCTCAATTATTTGATGCAGGGTACTTTTGATCTTCCACAAACTTTTTGTTCTTGGCATTGAACACCACCCAATTTGGGATGTCAAGTCATACTCCTCTGTTATTGGATATCATAATTACCCTTTTGAATTATTCATGACTGTCATAAAACTTGCATCAGCAACTATTTGTTTGGCTTACAGATCATTTCTTAGGAGCACCATGGTACATGGTTTTCTAACACCAATATAGGGACGCAGTATATAGTATGCCTTACAGGTTCCTTTACCTTTATCGGTATATAATTGTTTATCTTCTTCCTATTAACAAAGCATATAGTTTTTAACCACAAAAAACAAAGCATATGCAGAGCGAGTTTTAATATAATATCTATTCTGATAAATTGATAACAACAACTATATAGTAGAAAGCTTATGCATATCCTACATATATGTCCTGACAAACCTCGGGTTGGTGAGAGTCGAAAAAATGGCTAGTAGCATTAGAATCATCTCTTCAAGCATGGTTCAAGCCTCACCACACAATGAACCCAGCCAAAAGATCGAGCTAACCATATGTGATGTGAAGTTCCTTAATCTGGGTACTATCCAGAAAGGGCTTCTGTTCCTCAAACCCAAACCAGACCAAGGCAAAGAGTGGGACGAAACCTCTGTCCATCACTTGAAAACCACACTCTCTTCCACGCTAAATCACTTCCCTCCTCTGGCTGGTCGCCTTGCAGCAGTAGAGCATGAAGACAACAACACTGTCTCCTTCTTCTTTGACTGCAACAATGAGGGAATCCTGTTCGTGCACGCGGTGGCTGATGATGTTACTGTGGAGGATATCCTGAAACCAATCTATGTCCCTCCAGTTGTCTCCTCGTTTTTCCCACTAAATGGGATGCTTAACCGCGAGGGTGTTTCAAAGCCATTGATTGCGTTTCAAGTCACGGAACTTGTTGATGGGATCTTCATAGGATGCACCATGAACCACGCAGTTGGCGATGGTAACACTTTTTGGAATTTCTTCAACTGCTGGTCAGAAATCTCCCGAGGAATGGATCAGCTAACCAATCCTCCTCTCATTGAACGTTGGCTATATTTCAATGACAGCTTCCGCCCCGTTGGTATTCCTCTCTCCAGCTTCAAGAACGTCCCGGAGAAGTACCTTCCTCCGCCGATTCAAGAAAGAGTCTGTCATTTCACCAAGAAAGCCATTGCTGGGTTGAAAGCAAGAGCAAACTCGGAGGCAGGAACCCACAATATCTCCTCCCTGCAGTCGGTTTTAGCGCATATCTGGCGATGCATAATCCGGTGGAGGCAACATGAACCTGACAGAGAAACATCTTTTCTCCTGCACGTTGGTATCGGGCAAAGATTGAAGCAGCAGAAGCTGCCAGAAAAGTATTTTGGGTTGGCGATTATGTCTGCAAAAGTTAGTTTAAAAGAAGGGGAGATTCTGGAGAAGAATGGGCTTGGCCATACAGCTCTAGAGATGAACAAGGTGATTGCTTCACACACAGAAGATAAAGTTAAGAGTACCCTGCAATCTTGGCTAAGGAATCCACCAACGCCCAGCATGAATGACTTTGCAATGAATGCCTTGGCTGCTAGCAGTTCTCCTAGGTTCAATGTTTATGGTAATGACTTTGGTTGGGGAAGGCCGGTTGCTGTTCGAAGTGGTTCTGCTAACAAGTTGGATGGGAAGATTACTCTATTTCCTGGAGCAGAAGAAGGAAGTATAGATGTTGAAGTGTGTGTTTCACCCCAGACTCTGCAGGCTCTAGGGATGGATCCTGAGTTCATGGATGCTGTCACTGTTTGATCATCTTTTCTATCCTTAAACATGTTCAAAAGAGTTTTGAATAAGCATCACTGGCTTTGCAACTTCAATTGGTAAGATATTCAATAGTTAAGGGACCAGCTTTTTTGTTTTGGGGATCTATAGCTCTGTCATCTGTTCTGTCTGTTTATCTTCTGTGAACTCGTCTGGGCTTCTTGCTTCTTTTCTTTCTTAATCACAGAAAGGAGGGCCTGTTGCTCCACTTCTTTCGTTTTGCTGGTAATGTCTTTGGACTTGGAACATACATTGATTATTGGGACTTGTCATTATGGCTGTGAATCTGTAGTGTTGTTTCTTGTGCCTTCTCTTTTGTTTATTCACCTTGTTATGTGCATCCCCTACTTGCCTGTTGACTGTTGATATCTCCTAATCAGAGTTGTCTTAGCCTTAATGTGTAAGATAAAGAAATATATTTTCCACTAACCAAGGTTCAATATGAATTAAAGCAACAAAAGTAAGGAAGGAGAAAATTTGGTGTGAAGTAGTTGGGATATACATATATATTTAATCTCAATCTTATAATTTTTAATTAGCAGTAGTATACAACATGTTTATCTCATTGTAAAAATGAGAATTTGTAAAAGACCATTTTGGAATTTGGAGAAGATAAGATTGAGAGTGCTTGGCAACTGTAATTATTTTTGTCCCCGAGTTGGGGCCTTGGACAACATATGATCAACATATGACAACATTTTTTTCTTTTGAGCGGTGACATATGACAACATTAAAAGGCTGCACATTTTCATTCTTATACACGTAGTACTAAGTCTATAATGGGCCCAGACATTGTGGCCCCGTGCACAACACAGAAGGACGAGATAGTTTATTTTGGGTCCGTTTAAAGAGAATGTGGAAGATCCAAAAGAATTGTTTGGGCCGTTAGGGATTCGGCCTTTTTAAGGCCTGTTTGGAATTGTTATTGGCAGATTCCACGGTGCACTGCAATTAATTGTTGTACTGGGCCGGGGAATTTTCCTGCAATTTTTTTGTTTTTTGAGAATTAATTTTCCTGCAACTTTATTCCAAGGAATCAGCAAAATATCTTTGGCTATTTTCGACTATATATTATCCACGCATATTATGAAAGAGTAAACACCCTTGACTTGGAATTCAAAATTGAACCAGTACCAAGAATTTCATGAGTGGTTAGGCTAAACTCTGTATTACGGGAATGCGAATGTACTAATTTTTGCCGTACACAAAAACTTACCATCTTCATAATATTGCAAAATAAAATTCATGGATGATGTGGATTGGTACCATCTGATTTTGTTTCTAATTAGAAGTTGATATTCAGAGAAAAAAAAAAAGAAAAGAAAATATGAATTGACATTGACTCCAACAATTCTACGATATATATCCTTACATGAAAATCCTAATTATAATCGCAGATACGTAACTTGATCTCATCTTATCCAATATGTGATACAATCTCGCCTACCCAGATAAGAGCAAGTTAAAATGAAGGGAAGACATGAGTCTTTGATACATATTGAAACTAAATTTAAACCCAGCAAACGCATTATTTTAATTAAGCATCGGCCTTTTAATTTCAGTTATCAATCAGAGCTTGTCACCCCCAAAAAAGATTTTTCATTATTAAAAAGCAAGAAAAAATTGGTATGCATTAGTAAAATGGCACGTCATGAAGAGTTAAATGGGAGGCGCAAACAATGGGAATTTTTAATAATAGAATAAATATGCGTTCTCTATCACCTGGCCAATTTTTGCTGTTTTTAGATGTATTGAGAAAAAGAGAGAGAGAAGCACTGGATTGAATATTGGATTTTGAAGAAGAGGTGTGTTCGTTTTCCTAATTTGATAAGGCAAGCTTTCCTTCAATCAAGGGTTAGGGTTTTCCTTTTTTTCTTTTTTTGGTTTCCAATTCTTTACATCAAATACAAGAGAAGGAGTATTTTCTGTTCTTTTCCAGGTAAATTAATGAGCTTAGTTCTTGTTGTTGTTTTCCTTTCTTTTTTTTTTTTTGTGTTTATGCGTTTATTTATATATCTCCAATGCGGGTTAATGTATATATATATATTTTCAAGCTCCTTATTCTTTGATTACTAGTCATTTAAATCGATTATTAATTAGTTTCTTTGTTATGGTTGTTGCCATTGATTTAAATTCTGCAAATCCTTATTTGTTGACATTTTTATGTTAGAATTGTAGATGTATTTGAGGTTCATTGCATTGAAACTGAGATACGGTGTCATTTGGGTTATTATTTGATGTCTAATTGAGTTGGGAAAATTATGATTGTTTTTATATACTTTTTGGGTTTGAATGATGTAGGTATATACAGACACTTAGGTCGGATTATGGAATGCTCTGGAGAAGGTTTCTTCTGTAGTTCGCGCATTGAACCCCCTGATCCTGATCCTGGACCTGATCCTGATCTGCTTGAGGTTGATCCATCCGGTCGATATTTCCGGGTAACTTTCTAGCTTTTAGTTACTTGCTCTAACTTGTTCCATTGTTTTGAATTATTGTATTGCAATTACATGTTTTTGTTGGTCACCTAGTGATGGTGGGTTGTGTTTTATTTAATGTTTATATACTGTCAATTAATCTTTTTGAGGGTTCTGACAGTACAGGGAGGTGCTTGGCAAAGGTGCTTTCAAGACTGTGTATCCTCTATTCATTCTCTGGAATTCATTTCTCTATCATTTTTCGCTCATAATTATCTTGTTTTTCTTAAGGGAATTATGTGCAGCTGTTATTAAATAAAGAAGCACTATTATCTAGAGTTATATAAGTAGAGTCTTGATTGCCAATTTGGAGTAGTTTCTTGACAGAAATTAGATATAAGGGATTTGATGAGATTAACGGAATCGAAGTGGCATGGAACCAAGTTCAGATAGACGAGGTGTTGCAGTCGCATGACGACTTGGAGAGGCTTTACTCTGAAGTGCATCTCCTGAAGTCATTAAAGCATAGCAACGTTATAAAGTTTTATAATTCATGGATTGATGATAAGAGAAAGACTGTTAATATTATAACAGAGTTGTTCACTTCTGGTAGCCTTAGACAGTAAGTTCAATAGTTATCATTCTTCTGTTTCCTTGAAATTTCATTGCCTACTTTGGTTAGTAGATGGATGCACTGTGTTATGTAGGTATCGCAAGAAGCACAAGAAAGTGGACGTATTCCGACACTTCTCGACCCGTTTTGTCTAAAATTACCCAAACTTGATAGAAGTGCCAGTGTTGGGAGGATATTATGTATCTCTAGAATTCACACTATTATATAAATAGTTACCATTGGTTCCTCTTCAATTTTAACCGCTAGAACCAAACCGTTGACAAGACTTCTTCGTTTTACGGTCTTCACATTAACCATGAAGAATGGTTCCTTTCCTACATGCGATTTATCATTTTTCGATATATATACACGTCTTGATTTGTGATTAATGGCAAATTTTCTCATCCAATGCTCGTAGTTACGAAAATGTTGATGGTGCCGGTTCTACCTGCAATTTGTTTTTGTAGTCTGATGCCATCTTTTACTGGTAGACTATTGTTTGCCAATTACAGTGGTTTCTGTTTATGTCTCTCAATAGGCACCCCTGAGTTTATGGCACCTGAGCTGTACGACGAGGATTACAATGAATTGGCTGATATATATTCTTTTGGAATGTGCATACTGGAGTTGGTTACTTTTGAATATCCTTACAGTGAATGTAGGAACTCAGCTCAGATTTACAAGAAAGTGTCATCTGTAGGTGTTGTGAATGATTTTTCTTTTGTTCTTTATATCCTACCAGATGATAAACACTTGCTTGCAAGGTTAATCAGGTACCTTGATCTTTTCTAGGGAATAAAGCCTGCTTCCCTCGCAAAGGTCAAAGATCCAGCAGTGAAACAATTTATCGAGAAGTGTTTAGTCCCGGCATCTCAGAGACAATCAGCCAAAGAACTTATGATGGACCCTTTTCTGGACATGAATGTATCAATGACCAAAAGTTCCATTCCTCGGCCAGATTTGGGTTTGCCAAAAATAACAGCCATTGGAGGACGTTGTTTGATGTCGGAAGGACCGGTGAGTACAAGGAACAAGCCCCCTTCTTTCGACATGGATCATGATCCTGAGCTGCCTATTATCACCTTCCTTGATGGTAGTGGCCCTTCTTCTTGTGTGGAGGTTCGAAGGGCAAAGGGAGAAAATGTGTTCTTGTTAAAAGGTGAAGTGCATGACAAAAATTCTATATCACTAATACTTCGAATAGCATATCAAAGTGGTAAGTATGTTTTGTGGTATAGCTCTTCTCCTGTTTCATCTTCTGTATTATAACTTCATATGGATAAACAGGACTGTTATTTATATTTCTTAAACACAGGTACCCGAGTTAGGAATATCCATTTCCTATTTTACACTGATGGAGATACTTCGCTTTCCATTTCCAAGGAAATGGTTGAGCAGTTGGAGCTCGATGATCAAAATATTGCATCAATCGCGGAGTTGATCGATATATTGTTGTGTAACTTGGTACCCAACTGGAAACCTTGTATTCCTATTGAGCATCTACTTCCTCCAAATAGAACACAAGCCCTCGAGGGCCGGCAGAGGAACACCCTTACCGCGGGGGACGGAGAGGCTGCAGTGATTCCTTTCCAGAATGCTACTTTCTGCTCTCGGTGTTCGAGTTGCCTCTCCACTTCTCCTGATAGATTGTTTCCAAATTTAGAGGAATGCATGAGCATGGGAAAAATTTACGGGTTGCCTCCTGCTTATGAGTTTGGTAGCCACAGGCCAAGTTTCAATGACGATCGATATTCCGAGAGATCATATCTTTCTGCAACATTTCATAACAACCTGGCCGACAGGAAGCTGTCTATAAATTCTTACATGTCTGCTGACTCAGGAGGAGCCACAGAGTTTTATGAGCATGGCTGGAAAGGTTCTCTAGAATTCTTGCCTGAAGTGGACACGCGTGGATCTGCTTGTGAGAAGTTTGAGCTCACAGATGTATATAACAACCGCAAGATATTCTCCCGTTCTGCATCCAATGCTTCCTTGTGTTCTGACAGGGAAGTTGATGAGGATTTGAGGTTAGAGTTGGAGAAGATAGAGATTCAGTATCAAGAAGCAATGAGAGACATATCCCACAAAAGAGATAAAGCTGTATTGGAGATGAGAAAAAAATGGTTGGAAAAGCGTGTACAGTCAGTTCACTAGCTCTTTTCCACTGTTTTGCGTCCCAATTGATTGCATTTTTTTGCATTATACCCCTTTTTGATCAATCTTGTAAGTGTAGATATATCTGTGTTTGGAAAGGTAATCCCATTGTATGCATATCAAATAGTATATATTCTTTCTGGGTATTTGTTGTTACCCTGCAATACAAGAACTGGAATGAAAGTTGAGGATGTTAGTGAAGTTGTCATCAGTGACTCATTTAAAAATTTTCTCATATGGTAGAAATGTTAATATCTTAATTTTGATACACTGACTTGTTAATATCTTATCCTTCCTACGAACACGCACTTATCCTTTTATAAGAAAACAAAATTTACTTGAAAATTAAATATTCTGAAAACTAATTAATGATCAGGAACAAACATGGATGAGGTTCAGAAATTGATTGGGCCAATGCAGACTGAGCCCATCAAGGCATTCACATGTCCAACCGAATTACTATCTTGGGCCTCAATTTCAACGGCCCATGTAGTCTAATTTCGGCGGGAAATTTTGGTTTGGCACCAAACAAAATTTTAAATCCCTCCCTTCTCGACCTAGCTCCTTTTCATTTTTATCCCTAAAACCAGAGAAGAGCAAAAAGGAAAAAAAGAAAAATCCAACAAAAGAAGAAGAGAACAACCCTATATTCGCAATCGGGACGGCCTTCTATTTCCCGTTAACTTGCGCCGGCCACCGACAAGATCCTCACAGCGATGGCCAAGGAAGACGCGCAACTGACGGCGGCGAAGCGCGCGTACAAGAGCGCGAAGGAGGAAGGGAACCGGCAGGAGGAGGCGCGGTGGGCGAACGTGATAGGCGACATCCTCAAGAACCGAGGCGAGTACGTGGAGGCGCTCCATTGGCTGCGCCGCGACTACGAGATCTCCGTCAAGTACTTGCCGGAGAAGCAGCTCCTGCCTACTTGCCAGTCCCTAGGAGAAGTCCACCTCCGCCTCCAAGACTTCAAAGAGGCACTAACTTATCAGGTAACTAAAAACTCTTCTATTTTCCATCTCCGTTACTTCTTATAATCACCGATCTGCTTAGTGTAGATTATTCGTAGTAAGTTAGGGTAAATGACTAAATGTAGATGAGTGCTTCGATTTATTGGGCAGAAAAAGCATCTAGAGCTAGCAAAGGACGGTGAGGATTTGATCGAGCAGCAAAGAGCGAGTACTCAACTAGGGAGGACGTATCACGATATCTTTTTGTCATCTGACGGTGACCATTCGGCGGTTAGGAATGCGAAGAAGTATTTCAATTCGGCTATGCAGCTCGCTCGCGAGCTCAAGGAGGATTCTCCCGGTGGTAAGTATTCTTTCCTCAAGGAATACATTGACGCGCATAACAATATCGGGATGCTCGAGATGGATCTTGATAACTTGGAAGAAGCCAAGAAAATCCTCACCAGAGGCCTGGAGATCTGCGACGAGGAAGAAGTTGGTGAAGATGATGATGGCCGGAGCAGGCTCCATCACCATCTTGGGATTGTTTATATGGAGATGAGGGAGTGGGACCGGGCTGCGGAGCATATCCGAAAGGATATATTGATTTGTATGAGAATTGGGCACCGCCAAGGGGAGGCAAAAGGGTACATCAATCTTGGTGAGTTGCATTATAGGATACAGAAGTATGACAAGGCATGCCGTTGCTATCAGAAGGCGCTTGAGCTTGCAAAATCCATGGAGGATGAGGATGCTTTGGTGGCGCAGATTAATCAAAATATTAGAACTGTGAAACAAGCTATTAAGGTGATGAGGGAATTGAAGGAAGAGGAGCAGAATCTTAAGAAGTTAATGAGAAGGACCGAGAGAGGTACAGCACGTGAAAGGAAGTGTTTGCTGCAGCAGAATGCATCTCTTGATCGCCTCATTGATATGTCCAACTCGATCTTTGCATGGGCAGAGGTACATTCTTTGCAAAAATACATTTATTCACTCCTTTCAATGCTTAAGGCATGAGGTACTGGAGAAATAAGCTTATAGTTCCTCATTAATTAAAATTTGAGATGCTTGGTCACACCAGCTTGCTTTTGTAAGAAAACAATCTCCTATCGTATTGCTTTCTGTCGTGGAATTTTGTGTGAGCCACTTGTTATAGATCTGATTATCTTCCATATCTCATTCCCCTGTTAGAAACTGAGAAGCCTTTTCAGTTTTTGAATTTAGTATAATCTAATTGCATGCTGCAATTTTAAGGTTTGCACTTCTGTTACACTGTTATACAGCATCGTGAATTTGCAAAACGTAAGAAGAAAGTAGCAAGAGAACTCTGTGACAAAGAAAAGCTGAGTGATTCGTTTTTGGTTCTTGGAGAATCATATCAGAAGCTTAGAAATTTCAAGAAAGCCATTAAATGGTTCACAAAGAGTTGGGAGACATACAAGTCAATTGGAAACTTGGAGGTCAGTTTGTTTCCATAATATCCTCGTTGTTGAGTTTATATATATGAATATCACATACGTATTGCTCAAAAAAGAATATCACGTATGTAATTTGCACAATGCACATTATGTTTGAAGCTTTTCGCTATGCGGGATTCAGAACTAGTGTTAGAGCTGGTGATTATGCAGATCAAAACTGATGGTGCCTTTTGCTGTCAGCTTTCTAACTCTCAATTGTTATCAATCTCAGGGTCAAGCTTTAGCCAAAATCAACATCGGAGATGTTCTGGACTGTGATGGGGACTGGAGAGGAGCTTTAAGTGCATTTGAGGAGGGCTACCGGTAGATTCTTTGCAACTTTTTGGAGATCATTGCTTTTGAAATTAGGAGGTTGTAGAGTATGTGGAATTGCACATGTGCATATTTCCATTTCAAGTTATAAGTATAAAGAACAAAAAGAAAAGGAGACAACAAGAAAAATGTATCTGAAAGTATTTGCTTCTTATAATTGCCACTTCCTTTTCATATGAAGATTCTCTTCCCTTCATTTGAATTTAAATTTACTCAGCGTATGTACCTCAAGCCAGACTTAAGGCTGCTTATTTTCTTTTTCCTACTATTCAGGATAGCCGTTGAAGCCAACCTTCCTTCTGCACAGCTCTCTGCATTAGAGAATATGCACTATAGCCACATGATAAGATTTGACAATGCAGAAAAGGCCAGGTAAGTTTCAACTATGCTGCCCCTTTCAATTTTGGCCAGATGCTACTAAGCTGAGCGATCCATTAAGCAATTGAAAACTGAAAGAATACTTCACAACCATTTAAACGTTTAAACTTTGGAATTTAATGGTCGTGCCTTTTTAGCAAGTTTGTTGGGAATAAAAGGTTGGAAAATTTCTCTCTACAGGATGCTGCAGCACGAAATTGACCATTTGAAGAAGTCAGAAATTCCGAAGCTTGAAATGCAGAATGTAGCTGTAGATTGCTGCCCCGAGACTGATACGGAAGAGGATGATCTATTCTCAGATAGTCGGTCTGCTAACTCCTCTGCACCAGAGATGAGCAAATCCTGTTCCACAGGGTCGAGATTGCCAGTTGGTGTAGAAGAATTCAGCGATGACGTGCCTTTGATTTCACTATTGCAGTCCAGCAAAAATTCTTCAAGAAAGAAACGTGCACATGCAGAAACCAACAATACTTCTATTAAGCCAACCGAAGCTTCCCCCTCATATTTCTCCAAAAGTAGTGATCCACAGACAGTTGTTAATCGTAAACGTGTTCGAGTCATCCTATCAGATGATGAAGATGAAATACACGGAAACATGGACTGCTCAAAGAAATTCCCATTGGAGGAGGATGTTGCTACTTCTGATGAATGTAGGTTTAACCGACCAAATTCTTTGAGCTTTAGAACTGTGTTTTATTAATTACTGAGATGAATTCTTGATTTCAGTGAAAAGGAAAAGGAACAAAGTGAGTGTTGCACACAAATTGCAGGTATACAAGAATCTAAGGTCCATTTTCTCTGAAGTACTTTGATACCTTTCTAAAGTTGGAAACCTAACGGCTGCTACTTTGTGGTTGAACAGGATTTCTCCACAGCTGCTTCCAAGTGTGCTACCAGTTCCTCCAATCCTGTTAACATTGAAGAAGCCACTTCTTCATACAAATCTACGAGTCCTAAAATAGTGACTCCTGTTGGCAAGGATTTCAGATGTTTGACCATTGATAGAGCTGTTGGATCTGGTGTTGCTGTTAGTGGTTCTAAAAGTGACATTCATGGCTTTGAAGACCTGGGTCATAAACCTATTGCTTCCCGTTTTATGCAGCATGATCTCGAAAATGAAAATAACGTGAGTTGTACTGCTTTTACTGAAAGAATAGTAATGCGGCGATATCAAGCTTATTGTTGCTGAAATGTAGTTTTCTTTAGTGAATTTTATTATGCGTGCTTCATGCACCTGCTTGGTGTAAACATAGTGGTCGTGCCTATGGTAACATTGGAGCTTCTTTGGAATGTCTTTGGGCATTAAACCAAAGAATCCATCCAGATGGGTTTTGCTACCACGAGTCGACAATAAAATGGCAAATGGCTTCCTTGTACTTTTGTGACTGGAGGGCATTCCATCGCTTAATATTACAGATCACGTTAGCACTGCCCGTGCATAACTGCACTGCTAATGCTATTGCCAATTTTTTTATGCACATATCGTTTTCTTACAATTTGCTAACTTCTGATCTCATTTTCCAACTGCAGCAATACATCTCATTTAGAATTGATGATGACCTGATCCATGCCGAAGCTGGTCCATATTTAGCCGATGATAAATTAAGCATCACGTCAATGACAGTCGAGCTGGCCTGTTTATACTATTTACAGCTGCCTGCAGAGAAGAGATCAAAGGGTAGTTGCTGCCACTGAACTTTGCAAGTTTCTGATTTCTGATCATCATTGTTAAAATTGATGTTTCATGATACAATTTGATATCAACGTAACCTCTGATATTAAGATCACATGCGTACTAAATACTGTCTACTAAGATTAGCAGCTAGAATGGAATATGCTTCAACAGCTCCTGGCTGAATGTTTTTTCTAATTCTGAACAATTTCTTAGAAGATCTTTGCAGATGGTTTGCAAATTCATATTACCTGATGCTATAACTGCTTACTATCTCTACTTGATCATGCTGTTTCACTAATGGGTGTTGTGTCTCATTAGGTCTATTGCCCATTATCCAGCATATGAAATGTGGTGGAAGAGTTCTGAAATCCTTGGAAAGATTGGAAACTCTCAAGGATGAACTTGGAAACATCCTGATCGAGGTTTACATTGAAGGTGCGCAAAGGAATTATCTTTTAGGTTATTTTATGGAATATCGTGGCTTTTAGCTAAAGTTTACAAGATGGTGGGCAGACTCTTTTGAGAAACTCTTAACTTCATTGTCTGAGGACTAATTTTCCATGGCGGGTTGCACATGAACAAAGTCCTCATCTGCTAGGTAGCCGGTGAGAGAGGAGAGCCTAAACCATTTTCAAGTGCTGAGAAATTACACTTGCCATGATTTGGTTTGCTTAAAGTACTGGTTTAAAATTCTGTATAGATGTAGTAATGTCTAACACAAAAGCTTGCTCCATCAAGATGGTGCTCTGAGAGGATCCAAGTAGAAATTTTGGTGGCATGGATCTAGGTTCAGAGCTGAAAACTCTATGTATTCCATAAACTTAGTTATTACTTAACAGATGTGATCGGAGCAGCGGTACCATTCAAGTTTCAGAGTATCTATGATTCTACGTGCACATTCACGGAAGTTGCAATTCTTGTGTTTATGGTACTTTCCTGTTCGGTAGAGGCAATTCCGTTCTTATTCCTTGTTTTGCCTTTGAACAGGTTGGATTCAAAAGCGCTTGATTAAGCTGTACATTGATTGCTGTGAAGAGCTATCTGAGGCACCCAATATAAAACTGCTTAAAAAGTTATATATTTCAGAGGTTAGAATATCAGTATAAGTGGTTCTAATTGCTTGAAAAAAAGGGGAAACATTATTCTCTTTTTATCAATGGCAAGATGGTTCGTTTCGCTTGCTATTGGTTTTCATAGTTTCGAACAGCTTCTTTTTGTCTTTTCCAGGTAGAGGATGAAGTCATTGTATCTGAATGTGAATTGCAAGATGTATCAGTAACTCCACTGTTGAATGCTCTGCATACACATAAAACAGTTGCCATGCTAAACCTGTCGCATAATTTATTGGGTAATGACTGCTCTAAAATTTTGTTTATTTCTATTTTTTATACATGCTTCCTTGGAAAAGGATGGTTTCTACTATTATAACCGTGAAATTTTCTAAAGTCATTACTCTTTCTTCTCTGATAACGTTAGCTGTCTATGTATATTCGCACAGGAAACGCAACAATGGAGAAACTTCAACAGTTTTTCGAAGGAGGCCAAAAATATGGCGATGTGACTTTGGATTTACATTGCAATCGATTTGGTCCAACTGCTTTGTTTCAGGTCTGTTACTTTTCCAAGTCTTCTTCATCTCCCCATGCATAGGCTTGAAGTTATTAATCTCTTTTCCATGATAGGAAATCCTTATTCTCAACATCTTGGAATATGTACTGCCCTTAAATCATTTCCCCCCCTTTTAGGGTTTTATATGGATTCTGAGATTCTATGCTGTGTGTCATATCTACTCTGTGCCCGTCAACTGTAATAGGTTGTTTGACTTTTATTTCTTCTTCTTTTCTCAGATTTGTGAGTGCCCTGCACTTTTTGCTCGACTGGAGGTGCTTAATTTATCTGGAAATCGTCTGACTGATGCATGTGGTTCTTATCTTTCAACAATACTGGAAAATTGTGAAGGTATCTTTTGGGATTTAGTGGGGCCAGGCAGATATTCTTTCACTCTTTGTAGTCTACTAGTCTGTATTCCGTTATTCATGTTTCATCTTCTCTTCTTGTTTAATTTGCTGTTTGTTCTGCAGCCCTTTATAGCTTGAATATAGAGCGCTGTTGTATAACAACGAGGACAATTCAAAAAGTTTCTGATGCATTGAATCCGAAATCAGTTTTGGCAAAACTTTATATAGGTACACTCGAATGAGCATGAGTGAATGCAATGCTAAATTTATTACTTACAATTGACTTTTCAATTGCAACTCATGCAGGATATAATGATCCTGTATCTGGAAATGCTATCGTTAATCTGTTGGCCAAGCTGACTCCTCTAGAAAGGTTTATGCCAGTGCAACCCAATATTATCTGATAATTTGCTCCACATTTGTTTAGTTTTACATTAATTAATATGCAGCTTTAGTTTAAAAGTTTTTATAACTCTAGATATTTGCTGGTTTGTAGTTTTACAGAACTGAATCTAAATGGATTAAAGCTAAACAAGCCTGTTCTTCAAAGCCTTTGCCAACTTGCTAAAACTTCGTGTCTATCACGATTAATGCTCGGGAGCACTGGCATAGGAACTGTGAGTTACTTTTTTCCCTATCCTATGTGGTATTCGTGGGTCATTTTGTTGAGAGATTGAGCATTCTTTTTCTCCGTAGGATGGAGCTCTGCAAATAACTGAATCATTGCTTGAAGGGTCTCAAGATTCTGTTAAACTTGACTTATCATACTGCAGCCTATCATGCACATATGTTGACAGAGTTACAACTGAAGTTACTCTGATTTGTGGCATTACTGAGCTGAACCTCGGAGGAAATTCAATCCTATTCGCGGTATGTGCTTTCTCAACATAATATATCTCATTGATTTTTCTTTTGAAGTAAGCCGTGCTGAGTCATTGTTGTTAATCATTCTGCTTAAGCTTGCATTCGTCAAGACTAGGTCATGAGCTGAAGCAAATTATAAAATAGCTTGCGGCTTGATTTCTACTTCTGGATCCATGTCAATTTATGCACCTATTTTCTTTTTGTGGGTCGAATTTTATGCACCCTTTCAAAACCTGTCTTCAGTTGCTTTTCAAACTTTACGAAGAAGTCCTCTCTTAGCTTCCGAGTCCACTTGATTTAAAAACTACTTGATAACTTACTTTGTTTCAGCACTATATATCTGAAATCAAGCTTTACTAAGTTTTAAGATCATGATCGTAGCCTGCACATCTTTTCGTTCTCCACTAGGTTTTGATTCATTTCTGGCAGTAACACTAGACTATTCATCAGAAGTCATTGAAATGACCTTAAAACCGCATTAACTTTGATTGAGTTAAACTGACGAGAAGTATGGCGCAGGGTGCAAAGGCATTAGTGTCATTGATTATGAATCCCCAATGTTGTCTGAAAGTTTTGGTCCTCAACAAATGTCAGCTAGGACTTGCCGGAGTTCTTCAGATTATTCAAGCACTTGCAGGTTCTTAATGCAAATCGAAATTGCTTTTGACTTTAGTATCATGGAAATTGATATAACTGTAATTCGCTTTCTTTGTACAGAAAATGACAATTTAAAGGAGCTCAATCTTGCTGAAAATGCTGACATGGAGAGAAAAAATGAGGTGAACGTTGGTATATCTGAACGTTCTCCAATGATGTGTGCATCAAAGGAAGCTGGCAGTGAGCAGCAGCGTTTATGTGCTGTGAACACCGACTATACTCAGCTCGAAGTTGCTGACAGCGAAGATGATACAATTGGAGCAGGAGCTGTTCCATCCGAGTTGGATGACAGTGGCACAAGCTCATGTCGAAAGAATCCATCTTCCGAGTGCCAATTTATTTCAGAGTTTTCAAACGCCATCAGCATGGCGAAGCAGTTGCAGTCACTGGATTTGAGCAACAATGGTTTCTCAACACAAGAAGCAGAAACTTTATACTCTGCGTGGTCATCTAGGTTACCTACTGGCTTGGCCTTTAGGCATATCAAGGACCAGATAATTCACTTCTCACTTGAAACAAACAAGTGTTGTGAGGTAAAACCCTGCTGCAGAAGGGATTGATCTACACTGTCCTGCCAGAATTTATGGAGTAGACATGGTTGTTCAAAGTGGGCATCCGGCAAGTATATATCATACAAATACAGTCAACAAACTCTGGAAGAAGATTGGAACCATACCCATTGCCTGCCTCCGCACTTGTCATTCTTGTAAATTCTTCTCTCTTTTTTTTTTTCTTTAATTCTAATTTCATGTATATAATGAAATCATACAAGCCTGGAAAGATATAGGTGTACAGATTATGATTGAAATCGTGCTTATTGTTTGATGTAAGGACTGGCTTTAAAGAAGCATTTGTTGCGATAAGTACTTGGGGAAAATCTGATCAATGCTTTAGATTTTGGGTTTAAGAGATGGTGTCTTCATCTATGAATATGGATCTTGCGTGTGTATAGCTCAATTTTCTCCTCGATTATCAGAATTGGACTTCTCTTTTGATAGCCCATCTTGGTGTTTTACTCACTTTTTTCCATTTTTTTCTCCCTCAATTTTCTATAATTTTTACTTTTCCATTTAAGTCTTTATTATGATATAAATTTGACCCTCTTTAATCTTATATTTTCCATTTAAATCGAAAGCAACTCATGGTAATAATTGGAAACACCAATTGATGGAACCATAGATGAAGCAATCATGGTTATAATTGAAAAACACCAAGCGGTGAGATTAACACAAAGCACGCCAGCAAGAGGTAATTCCAAAATTCACTCATATCAATCTTTTCGGTTTGCATCATGATTTCAAATCATATACACTTGGTCAATGATTTCTACATCAAACTCTGTGTGTATTTACCATATATTGGTTGTCAAGCAATATAATCTTCGTACAATCGTTGATTTTGGAGCTGAATGATTATAGGGTCTATATGCATGATTACAGTTTTCCGTCTTCCCTGTGTGTTTGTGTGTGAGTACATATATGCATACCATACCATGTAGAAATTATCCAAGCAATTGTTCTTAGTACGGATCATAAATACGATATATTAGCAAAATGAAAAGGAAAATGTAATTTGAGTTTGCTATCAACTGAATTGTTACAATTGTTTGGATTAGCCTGCATGTATGGTTCTCCTGATGTTGAAGAAGAGGATTAGTCTCATCAAATCAAGGAAGCTGGCATGTTAAAAAACACTTAGATTATTCACATTCTGAATAGTCCTAGTTAGTTGCACCTGACATCATCTTTTAATTAAAGTGACTTTTTTCTGCTAAATTAATATTCTTTCTTGGCAAATATTCATCATTTCACAACTTTAAGTGACAAAACGTGGTAAAAGCAAGCTGCTCAGGTTTTGGAAATCCCATGATTAAGAATAAATTAATTGTTAACTGACTCCTCTAATCCATGGGTCATATTTGATTGGACCTGATGCTCTTGTGAAAATCATTGACTATATACTTGAGGAGACCTTGTGTTTTGGCGCCACTCACTTTTTTCCATTTTAGCATATCAACAGTAGAATAAACTTAGTTACAAGTGGAACCAAATCTGTTTGAAAAATCTTATGTTACAAGTGGAAGTTGAGCTGATACTGTTGTGATTTGAAAAATTTGTATTGGCTGTTGGGTTAGGCTGTCTTAATTGGCTATTCAATTCTGTTAATGCAATTTAAAAAAACCTCAAAATCTTAAAGATTACAAGCCCTATCACTTTGAAAAAGAAGAAGAAGAAGAAGAAGAAGAAGAAGAAGAAGAAGAAGAAAGAAAGAAAGAAATGTGAGTGATTCATATATCCCACCGACAAACAAACAAGCAAGGGAATGGTCGAACACAAGAAATTCAACGAAAATAGCCCAAAATTTCAATGACAGTGATCTGTACGGTACATATATGGATGTGATATTTATTATTTGAAGAGATTGGTAGTTTTGATATTGACAGACCCGCATGGAAAGGGGAGAGGCTTGTTTTCCTTTTGAAAATATAAGTGAAATTAATAACAATCCTCAAAAAAAGATTAACAATTTCCATCGTAAGCCTTAAAAATGCCCTAAAAAGCTATTGAGATATATCGAAATACCATTGCACTAGGGGTGGGTAAGAACAATCTACGGCTTTTTTGTATTTGTTTTTTTTTTTTCAGATGGATGACCTGGAGAACTACTGAACAATTCAATAATGATAATTAAAATCAGTAATCATAGTATTTCTCCTGCATATAAAAAACGTACGTGGTATAAATCATACTCCACTTATATAAAGCCTCAACAATTCCCTTATTATTGCCAAAAAATTCAATTTTGATGGAGTGGAATCCAATGGAGGTTCAATACACATTACACAACTGTTGATCCATCAAGTACACCCCCTCTTTGGTGGCCATTAGTGGAGGAAAAAATGTTTTGCAGTTGATGGAGGGAGGCTTTCGAGTCCCTTTTTTTGCAATTGTTACGAATCATAACTTGAAATGATAAATACCAAAATACATAGAAAAAGCCCATAATTGCGCCCATTCCACCGCATTCCCATAATCAATTACACACAAATACCACTTCTTTGGGTCATAATTTGAGAACTAGGATCTATTGCAATGAGTGTAAACTGATTTTTTTCATTTTTAGTTAAAAAAAAAAAACCTTGACGATGGTTCCACTGTTAATTTGCATCTATAAGTAAATTTATTTTTTTGTTAAAATTAAGAATTTGAACAGCATTTGTAATGTGTTATATATCATTTTATTGTACTTTGATAGTTGGTTTTATCCTTACGATAAAGAGGGGAACCAGTCAACAAAATTTGTCCTGAAAACATAGGGTGTGCTAACTGATTTTATGAAAGTCATTAACAGCTAATTATAATAACATTTCTGAAACATAAAAAGTATCACAACCTTATTATATATCATTTTTTTCCCAATAGAGAAGAAAATAGGGGCAAGTACCATGTTTTGACAAAGGAGGCAAGTATGTACTTTAATTAAATGCATTATTTTGCATTATTTTGCACACACGTACATCAAATCAAGAGAGTACACAACAACAACAACACATGGGTCATGAGACTTTACCTGTATTCAAAGTAAGTGAACATAATTTGTTAGGAATATATGATGAGTGAAGGGCGTCATGACCGTGTCATTCAATTGGAAAACAGTTCTCCATCCTTCTCTAAAACTTCCAACAAGCAAATATATATTATGAGCGATTTAATTAGGTCATCTGGTAAATGGAGTACAGAAAATGGGTGTCCTCATTATATTATAGGGTCCAAATTTAATATTTCAGATCACACATGAGATGAAGAACATTAGTGTTCATGAATAAATGTTTTAATGCTAGGTAGACGCAGAATATCTGTGTATATTCCAAGGTGGCTACAGAAGATGTAACAACTATATAGGTTTGGTTTTGAAGCTAGCTACCCTTCACACTTCATTAAACCTCATCAATGTAGCGATGAATTCTATGATTTTAAGATGGAAGAACGAGAATATTAAATATTTATCTAACTCATCAACCCATATGGGATAAATTACATTCATCAAGTTACAACTAATATTTCAACTGATTTCAAGTAAAGTATAACTTTAAACGTCTAATCAGTGGTATAATTTAAAGCATCGTCACAGCCAAGAGTAATTTTTGTTTTTTTTTCGACAAAAAAAAATTTTGTTTTTTTTTCTTCAAACAGTGAAGAGAAGAAGTAAATTCTCAAAGAAGAGTACTTGTGCTAGCTTGGGTTTGTCCTCCTACAAAACTCTTTTGCACGAAGCATCTCATCAATGGATCACCACGATAGGCAAATGTAGAAACACAAGCGAATAAAGTTTTAATAATAAGTGCATTTCCGTCAATCTATGATGATATATATATGCCTTCAATTTGTACACATGAAAATTTCAACCTTGAACCAACCAAATCCTCCTTTTCAAGAACAGAGAAGGATCGATAATAAGACACACTACATATCAGTTTTGTTTTCTTGGACAAGGTAACATTTCAGTTTCTGTAGCCAAGATTGTCAAGAACAGCCTGTGAAAAGAACTATGCTACAAGCAACCCCCCATATACAGTACCCACCAACTCCTCTTCCAAAAGAAAAAGAAAATACAGTAAAAAAAAGTATAAAAATGGAAAAAAAAATCATCAAAACGGTCACCTTTTCTCTTCCTCCAAAAAAAAAAATCCTATTTTTTTCGATGTCTATGGTGATTTCCAACCCTGTAAGCCAATCTCGTTGTGTTTCCTTGAAGGGCCTGAAGCTGGTATAGGCAAATGTCTTGGCAAGAAATTCAAGAAATGGCCTCTCAACTGAGGCTTTGGCTTGAAATTGACGACATTGGTGGCTCTTGATCCATGGCACTGACCAACAAGGAGGATGATCATCAAGAAGAGACAAAGAACCAAGATTAGAGATCTTCTAGGTGGAAGTACCATCGCGTAAAGGAGCTGCAAGCTGTGATGAGAAAGATAAAGCTGAGAGCGGCTGGCACTGCAGGTAGCTAATGGGATATTGGCTTGTTCTTGAGGGAAACTTGATGAGGTGATGACAGCAGCAAAGAAACATGAGCCAGATGAAACACAGAGAGAAAGGAGCAGTCTTACTTAGATTGAAGTGTACGTTTGTTATGGGAGTTGTTTTTAGTGTTGTCGGAGTAAAAGGCTTGCTTGGATTATGTTGTTGTTGGAGAGAGGGATTCAGTTCATCAGGAGAAGAGTCAGAGAGATGACTTTTAAAAAAGAAAATTGGATGCTTCTACAAGTAGTAGAAGTAGTAGTAATGTTGATAGCAGAAAGTTGGAGATGAAAAAGCTTGACATATGCAAAAGCTTTTTTGAATGGGTCTTATATGGGGTTTTAGATAGAAAAAGGGTGGAACAAAGAAGGGAAAAGAAAAGGGCCTCCCCTTTTTCTCTCAATGCCAGCAAGAAACTATAGAAAGAATGGAGCCAAGGATATATATGAAAAATTTTAAAGTTATAGGAAAGAAATAAAGTTATATCTCTGTTCTTTGTGGTTAGGTTAGTGTTTGGTCCCACCTTATGCATTAATGGCCGACTATAAGGGATTGTAGCTGTTCATCTAGACCCCCCCACAAGGCCATAACACTACGATACTTGTTGTCTATTGCAATACTCCTTCCATGTCTTGGTAGGATTTGATTTCTTTGCTTCCTCCCATGCCTTTTTGGATTTGAAATGATATATATGTATCTTCCCCTCACCCAAAGGGGACAAGTACGTGTATGTGCATGAACAGTAAATAAACAAATTACTTGGGACTTTCTTTTTGGGTTTGCAAGAAATTACTACTCAGTACAACTTGGCTTCTAACAACTCCATTCTTGTACTGTTTCAAGGGGTACTCCTCTTTTTGCACAGAAGATAAAAGGAGAGGTAGAGTAGGGATTGAAGGTCATGGTTTGGTCATTTCCAATCGGCGACACCCAAGTTGTCACACTCATATAGGAGATGTGAAAGTGAAAGTACGTAGGGGAGAGGAAAGGTTCTCCATTAGGCATGGAAAAGGAATAGTTCCATAGTGCAATGCCTACTACGTACTACTATAGCTAGCTTAGCTATTGGCAAGAAATACAAGAAGATATACTATTTGTTACGGAAAGAACACAGCCATAAAAGCTCATAGAAGCCTAATCTTCATATGAGATTCATCAGCATATATGGGTCTATATGATCTGTACCATAAAACACAAAAGCTGAACTTGTAGAAATATGGTTCACCATGGTTGAATTTCGATTTTAGACAATCAAAGTTGATTTTGGGTCATTTTCCAAAACTCAAATTGTTTAAGCAATTCGATCCTATTAGATGTCAGAGACGACTTTTGTTAATCAGCTGACCTTAGTGCAAAATATGAGGACCAAACTATGGAAAGCTGCAGGGTCAAGATGATGTGATAAATAACTACTGATAAGAGATTTTTTTCTTTTTTTTCCTCCGGATTGTATTAATGGTTGTCCCCTTAGGACTTAAGCTGTACGTAATATAAGGTTGTTTAAAAGGAAAAGGTTGCTTCCTGGATGGAAGAAATTTCGGTGATGCATCCCCCTAAAGTATTCGAAGATTGTCCTCCAATTGAGTAGGGTGTTTTACAGTACTGGACCCCCTTTTTGCTCACTATTGTTCCGGGTAAATGAAAGCTGAAACAAGTTGTCCGTCTATGGCATGGAATTTATTTCTCTTGGCCTTTTATGTGATATGTGCATTTTCTAATGTTATCTTTCTGATCTTTAGTCTACTCTTGGGAATGTGTCAGTCAAGTTTTTCTTCTTTTATTTGTGATACCCGAACTTTGCCATGACTAATCAAAATTCGATTCGGATAGCCTGGTGGGTGGGATTTTCTGCCAATTAAGTTTTTCGTCTTTACCTGCTATGAACAAAATGAATTTTTCTCCTCCTTCAAAATATTTCTAATAGATAAGGCCTAAGGGTATATACCTTCAAAGATAATTATTAATCAAGTTAGTTGTAAAATTTTGATGAGTTAGATAACAATACAACTTAGATATGATTGGAAAGTGATTTGGTATCTATAACGTATAATACATACACAAAAGAGTTGGATATTTTGCATGCATTTGCTTGTAACACCACGACATTATTATGGGTGTCACAGGTGGACTCTGTCATGTCAACATGGGTTGCTTAGCCGCTATATTTCATATGTATGAATCGTGCAAAAGTCAAACTTGAGATTAATAGAAAGAAACAGCAAAAGACTCACACGCAGCCTTGGATTCCTTACAATGTATGTGGTTCAGTGTTGTTGTGCTTATTGCCTTATTGGCCCGCATTCTGATATAAGTCATGAGTCACCAACAGAACTGAAATTAATCTGATTTTGGAGTCTCTGGACATCATTCCTTTCTTACCCTGATCATAAGCACACTCTTCTTCTGGGTCTCCTATAGCAACTTTCCCATATATTACAGCTCTCTACTGACAAATTGCGACCCAATTTTCCTGATCACTTTGGCAATGCACATGCTTCTTCTGGCTAGAGTCTTCTGATTTTTGCAGATGATATTATAGGATGTATACGGCCAACTATCACCACCTGCCCCATGCTTAATTAAACGGTTCTATTGTGGAGTTGGTCCAACTGGTGAGCGATTTGGGTCCGCTTAATCGAGGTCTTAGATTCGAATCCTCGTGTACGTTGAAAATTCTCATTATGAGACTCATCCACCATAACCAGATATGTAATTCAGGTTGGATCCAAATTAGTCGGGGCTGAACTCCAAATACGGGATGAGAAACCAAAAGACGATTCCAATTAAGTTTCAGAGCCCGATCAGGCTAACTAGCAACCTATTTTGGCTGATTTTGCACAAAAGTCAATTAATACTCGATTTTTTAAACATGCTAAGGGTTTCCTTTTCTATAATTTGATAAATTCTCGTGCACATTTTAATTAGTCCTCATAAACCAAGCAAATAATGTAATGCACCTAAGGGAAAGATAACTGAACGCAACTTCTTAATTACGCTCCTTCTAATTAAACTTGATATAGAAGTTTTGTTTAGAAAAAGAAACTGTGAGAAACCTTATTAGGGAGCCTACTGAGGTCCCTGATCATCGTCAGCCGCTTCCAATTTGTCGTTGTTGCATATTACAAAGTCAAGAGTTGCTGGCAAATAGTTTTCGAAAAGAGCCAAAGCAGAAGAAGAAAAAAATGATTCATGTCAATTTGATGAAAAAAGTGATTGCACAACAAACACATGTCATTTCTATTTCTTCCACGTCTTGTTCCTCTAGTCTGTGGTGGAGAATTTTGTTTAGCATTACTGAATTACTACAAGCCAACTAGAAAACTTATGTCTATGTTACTATGTACATGCAATGGCCTCAAATTCTACACCCTTTTAATCTGGTGTGCTCCCAAGAACTCTTTAGCAGTAAAAGGCCTTTAATTTGAGATCGACAGTCCATGAAAATAAAGTCTTTCTTACTTAATGGTTGAAGGAAAGTAGCATCACATCACCAATTATATTGGTAATACTATGGAAGCCCGGAACCATAAATGATTATTGAATTTACTAATCTAAGGCCAAAATGAATGTCAACGCCATCCCACCACAAATGACTAATGAGTCCCATCACCATCTCCAATTGTATGGTGAACTGAACTACTAATTCTATTGCATATTCATCTCCCCAAGCTTCTCCTATTAAATAGCCATAGTTGACCCATAAGATTTAGAAAGTTCTTATAAAACATCCCCGAATTCGTGGTAGTTGTAAAAATGATCCCATAAGTGGCTAAAGGTTAATTAGGGGAAAGAAGAAGGAAAGAGGAAGAAGCAGGTAACATCTCCAAAATTATACACCAAAGTTCTCCACACACATTAAAGGTGCTCTTACAAGGCCTAAAGGCTTTAAGAATGTCCAAACGCAAGGGAATGTGGCCTTGAAACGCAACCATCTATGTCGAAACATCACAGGAGACATATTGAACACAGTGAGTCATATCTTGAATCATGATTGACGCCAGCAACCAAATCACCATCATTTATATGACGAAAAATCCAAGAGCATCCTTCCCTGTACTTGCTATTCATCTTCCAGTATGTTGATGGGCCATTAAGGTTCAAAATTTTTGGTAGAATTAATCCAGTCGTGTAAACCATCATACGGAAACAAAATGTGCTAATCAAGATAATGTATAGAAATGGAAAATTGTGTCCCTTGATTAAACCCCAAAGCGACATAAGCTTAATAAAGGAAATTGAGGATCAAATTTTGATTTGTTGTAAAAATTTGTTAAAGGAGAAGAGATTGAAGAAGAGAAGGAGACGCAGTAGGAGGAGAAGCATGGAGAAGCAGAGCCAAAAACACAGTTCGTCTCATTCTCAATATCAAGCAGCTAATACAATGGTCAATTATATAGGAAAAACAAATAGAGGGGTAGGTGGATGTACAGTTTCTCAATGACATACACATGATGTTTTATAACACTCCCCCTTCGATGTCATTGAGTGTTGGATAGAATACGCTTTGGGAATACTGCCTCATTAAAAACCTTACCAAGAAAAACCCAGTGGGATAAAAACTTGGTGAAGGAAAAAAGAGTGCACTGCGTATTCTACTCCCCCTCATTTTGTCCTCTCTGGATTTCTTGATGTCGTTGCATGCCAATCCTCCTTGTCAACTTTCGGTGACATTTGGTGACAGATGCTTTGTCCGATCACTTTTGATACAACGCTACTTTAATTGGGCAACATTGGCAGCATTATCTTCATAATTTGTTGTTGGAGCATCTTCCTTGCCATCTTGCTTTTGTGGTCCCGATGATATCGCAATATCATATGCAAAGAAGTAGCCCGTGTCTGTTTATGCTTTATGTGGATCAAATAATGGACCTGCATCTGCAAAACTAATATCTTGCCAATAGGCTTAAGTCAAAAGCTTCAGGCTTTATTTTCTTAGCAATACATATTGTACTTCAACAGGGTACTCCAGGACCAATCTAATAGCACGGTATTTGGAAGCTTCTTCGGGAGTTCCAATCACAAAACATATAGATATCAATATAAATTTATCCATACTCAAAATGATTTAAACTCAGTTCAATTTTTGTAATTTCCCGGGAATTAGTTGCTTCAGGCAACTTGGATCCTGCAGGGATCTTCATGTATATATCTTGACCTATGGATCCATAATAATAGGCTGTAATAGCATTCATTAGATGCATTTCTAATATTTTTCATATACTGCCAGACTTACCAAATAATTGCATCCACCATAGGAGAGCATAGCTCCTCATAATGAATATCTAGTCGTTTGGGTAAAAACTTTGTGCCACAAACCGTGCTTTTATATCTCATTATTTATTATTTTTTTCGCACAAATACCCTTTTATGACCAATTGAATTTTACACCTTCTAGTGTACGGACTACAGGTCCCGAAAATATCTCGCTTCACAAGCGGGTCTAACACAGCCTTAATTATATTTCTATTTTGGCCAATCATTTTATGCCTACATTCATTAGTGTAGGTTCATGATCCTCATTTTATTCAGCGCTATATTAAATAAGACAAATATTTCATCGACGGTTATTTCTCGTCGGTTCCATCTTATTCCTGACAATGTAATTGAGATCTCATCATGCTCATTTATTTCAGGTACCTGAGTTACTTCTGGAAATTTATCAATTGTGTCAGAGAATCAACCTCTTCTGGAGGACTTTTAATTCAAACCTCTACTGGAGGTCTTATTTTCTCACTGGGGCCATCTTATCACTTTTGCTCCTTTTTCTCTATCGAAAGTTTCTTTTCTTTTAGAACCGAGTATAATCTATAGATTCATTTGCATACTTACATTGTTCTTCAGGAACATCAATCTCAAACAAGAGCATTTGCAGCTGGTATATGGTCACACTTAATTTAAATGTGTCTGGCAATTGCATATCAATTTTCCTGCAAATGAATCATCTTTATTCGAGGATCAAAAACTAGATATTGATAAATCATTTCAATAATCTCTTGATCCAGCTGCTTCTTTCCTCTCCCTTATGTTGGGTAAACTCTAACGTCAAATTAACATACCCAACATACACAACAAATATTCTCAATATTCTTTAAGGACCAACAAAACAATGCTGTGGTGGAGCATTTTTATACTATATAACCGATGGTCCGAATATGAGAGATACTAAATATGTGACCATTAATCAATTAAATGGGGAGATCTTATCATGTTGGCTTAATGCACTCAAGTGTTGCTGCATATAAAATACCAATTATCAAAAAGTGATATTTCATCAATGGTCCTGCAATCAATTGTCAATATGGCCCAGATCACTTTGGGTTTATTTCCAATGATATACATTTTCCATTGAAGAAACATACCAGCACTATCTAGACATATAGTCTAATAACATGAGTAGGGATATGCACTTGCAAGTGGCTTAATCATTAGAACAAGTGCGCACAATGCCAACTTGCGTCACATAATAAACCATCTAGTCGATGCATTGTAAAAATTACCTAGATGGTTAACACCGCGGATTTATCAGTCCGCGTTTATGTCCCTGAACTATTTTTAAACTTGCTGGTGATACTAGGCCATTCTCATCTTAGGAAGGCCGTATAATAACTTTTGCAGCAAACAAACTCATAGAAATTCATTGATTGTAAAACTTTTGGGTTTTCAATGAATGATCCAATAAATGTCGTGCATCATTATTAAACTCGGGATGGCCCATCCAGTCATGCCAAACAATAAATCCATGAACCAACTTCAAGTTGGTGCCAGGTTCAGGCTGCACAAGCTGTGTATCTAAACACTTAAAATTACTAGCTCAAGGCTAGTGCATTCCAGCTTCTGGCTGGATATATTAAGTTTCAATTACTCAGCTGCTAGCTTCAGGCTGCAATACATGTGTCAATATTAGGCTTATTCCTGCCACTCATGTCGGAAAAGATCAGAATTATTGGACAATAATTTAAGTAGTGGCAGACATTTCCAAAAGCAAATCCTCGAGGATTGTAAAGCTTTGGAATTTTCTGAATAATAATATAATCCACCAAAAAATCTTCTGGATCATTTCGGGGACACCTGGCTATCTATGCTCAGGCTATAAAATGGGGGAAGGATTACATGGGAAGATACAGGAAAAACTCATAGATATAGAAAAATTCATCAGAGCAAAGAAACAGAAAACTCGACCAAGACAAAAATGCCTTCCCCAGTTACTGTTTTCTTTGTTGAGGGTGCCTCACTAGGCAGAAGAAATAGATTGGCCTATAGCATGGTAAATGAACAACAAGAGGAACTGCCTAATGATCTGGCGAGAATTCCTCGTTTAGTGTTTGTAGATGAGCTATACTCGTCTAGGTTCTTTGTGACTCCAATGGAAGAGACTTTCTTCCTAGAGGACCAAGGCAATCTCAGGACAAATTTTTATGGCTCAGCTAACTCTATAATGTTTTTCATATATGCTAGGATGCAGGAATTTCAGCTAGAGCCTTCATGTCAAATTTTAAATCAAAGCAGTTATTATCAGGTTTCCATGATGGCTCGGAGCGTCCCAAGGGTGACTGGGTTACCCCCTACATGGACTAAGGTACGACTTTTATTGTGGAATTGCAGGGGTATAGCAAGAAGGTCTCAAGACTTTGTGCGTACCTTAAGGGATCTGAAGAATCAGTACAAGCCTAACATGGTACTGATTACTGAGACTTTATGGCAAGCAGGAGAGAATCATGGTGTGATTCCACTTCGTTTTCCTCCAACGAATCGGTTTGAGATACCTGGAGAAAACAACAGGGGTGGTATGTGGTTCTCCTAGAACGACAATGTTAGGGTCAACATTAATGGTGAGGCTCAGAGTTTCAGGGTTAACGTTGAACCCAACAGATAGATTACTTGTTTAAACATATGTATGAGAACCATTCTTCTTTGAATGTTCTCCATTTATGTATCCGTTTATGCAATAATAATATGCATGTTTGCTTTGAGCCTTTTCCATTTATGATCTCATTTACGCCCACAGGCACAAATAATTATACTGTTTTATTCGCTTCAGGGAATAGATCAGAGTCAATTCATCGGGATCCATAATAATTCATTTTATTATTGGGGGTGTCTGTACTTTTCAAGAGTATATGCTCTTCCAGAGCGTAAATATACGATCTTCTATATCATATTTAAAACATGCGTTCTTCAGAAACATATTCGGATTTATGCTCTTCTGGAGCGTGTTAATCTTTTTCTCATTTCGAGATGTCATAATATGTTATATTGACATCCACACATATAATTCTCCCCCTGTGGATATCAGTTTTGCATTGTCTTCGAGACTAATGCGTGAGGTATTATTCTTAAAACAATTATTAAGTGCTGACAAGTAAATAAAATAAATTGCAATGCGTAATAATTAAACTGAACATAAAATAAAATGAATATAAAATGAACTGCTCCTTCAGGAAAAGCAAGTATAATATTCACCTTCAGGTGGTCATATAACTTCCATCTTCTGGTGGTTATATATTTGTTTTCGATATTCCTTTGAAGGATCTTCAGGATCTTTTGAACGGTAAGACTTCCAGTCTTCGTTGTATTTTCTTTTATTGAGTCTGCAGGACTCGTATATTTAGTCTTCCAGACTATATGTAAATTTCCGTCCGCATTTAATACCCATAATAAATTTCTTCTGGAAATTATAAGGGTCTTGAAGAACATAATCTAAATGAAATTAAAGACTTGAAATGAAAGAAATAAACATGGGCCTTTCGTTAATTAGCCCAATGAAGAATTAAATAACCAAAAAATTAAAAGTAATGGGCCTTACATAAATTAGCTCAATTAAAATAAATGATTAAAAATTAAATGCAATGGGCCTTTTTGCAGTAAGTCTTCAGGTCTTTGCTGCATGTTTCTTTTATTGAGTCTGCTGGACTCTTTCATTTAGTCTTCGAGACTATTATACATTTCAACATTTAATGCCCATATACAAATTTCTTCCAGAAATTTTTGAGGGCCGCTCATTCAAATAAAAACTGAATTAAAATAAATAATCAGGGACCTAATTATTAATTACCCCTATTTAAAAATGACAGAAAATTAAAATTGATGGGCCTTATACGAGCCCAAAACAAAACATAAAATTAGAAACGAAAAATATAAATGCAGTGGGCCTTTTAATAGCCCAATCGGAAATTAAATAAAAATATAAAATATGCTTACTCGATAAATCTTTCAGCAATAATATATAATATACGCTTATACGATAAAGGCGGCTTAGCCGGCCAATAAATAAATATAATAAATATAATAGCCTTCCGGGCTTATATATCGGCCTTCTGGGCTTTGTCGGGAAAATTCCGAGGCGTTGAATTTCGGCCAAACACAAAATAGGTATAATAGCCTTCCGGGCTTGTCGGGAAAATCCCGAGATACTAAATTTCGGAAATATAAATTCTTTTTTTCTTTTTCTTTTTCTTTCTCTCCAATTTTTTTCTTTTTCTTTTTCTTTCTATCCTTTTCTTTTCCTTTCTCCTTTTTTTTTTTTACAGGCTGGGCCGTGAACAGTACCAGCCCAGTTTTTTTTTTTTTACAGATATATCGAACTGGGCCAAAACTTATTAACCCAACCCAAAGAATTTTACTCAGCCCTTGGAGGTCCGTCCCACTGTTCCAAAACAATAGGCCCAAGACAAGGCCCATCGTCATGGAACCAGCAGCCACAGCCCACCCTTGGGTTGTCTTCAACCTCGGGCTCACCTTGGTTGATCGACGGCGAGGCGACGGAGCAACGCACGGACGGCTGCAGCTGCGGGTTTGGCGATGTGAGGACGAGGGCGATGTTTGCAGTGGTCGCTCGAGTCGATGGAGGTGCAGCCAACGGTGGCGGCTGGAAGGCGCGAGGCGTGAGGGGCCGACGGCGACGAGAGGATGACACGGGCGGCGCGGCGTCGCTGAAGGCAGGAGAAAATGCAGCGGCTCGTGCACAGAAGGAGGCAGACCCGACACGGCAGCAACTGGTCGTCGGGTCACCTCGTCGGGTTTTCTTCCACTGACGGCGCGTCCGGCAGCGGCTGCGGAAGCGGAAGACGGCGTCAGGTCGGCGATAGTGTGGGGAGGACGCCGGTGTGGGCGGTGGCGTGCATGGCGGCGCGGATCCGTTCCGCGTGAACAGTACACAAAGGTGACGGTTCTATGTGTTTTTTTTCTTTTCTAGTTTGTATTTCTTGGTTCCTCAGCTGGTTTTTTTCTGCACTGATAGAGTCGTTATCGTGCTGATAACGTGTTGTAAAAATTTGTTAAAGGAGAAGAGATTGAAGAAGAGAAGGAGACACAGTAGGAGGAGAAGCATGGAGAAGCAGAGCCAAAAACACAGTTCGTCTCATTCTCAATATCAAGCAGCTAATACATTGGTCAATTATATAGAAAAAACAAATAGAGGGGTAGGTGGATGTACAGTTTCTCAATGACATACAAATGATGTTTTATAACATGATTTTCCTTTTCCATAAGTTTTGATCACCAAGTTGTCATAGGATATTTGAATTTCAGACACTTTATTGAAGAATAAATGCGCGAGGTCCATGCATGGGTTCAGGGTCATCAATTGCATTTCTTAAATTTGCTTCTTCATCTTACACGCTAGTATTTTATTCAAAGTTCAAAACCATAAGTTCTACCTATCCTTTATATTATACATTTCATTTTCTTTAAAAAAGTTGCATTGGTTTTTCTGTTGACCATATGTTATTGGCAGGGCCGGCCCAATGGGCCAAGCAGTTCAATCGAGGGTTTAGGCCACCAAATGTATAAGGCCTCCAATTTTATAGTCTATGGGCTTATATATAGGATGGGCTGGAGTTTGAAACTGGGCTACTAAAGAAAATTATGTGGGTTTCTACTGTCCGGCTTTTTAGTTTTTTTGAAAGGGCCTCATTTTTTTTTTTCGCTTTGAGCCTCTCAAAAGCTTGAGCCGGCCCTGGTTATTGGCATTGGTAGCCAGACAAAATGTAGGGAAAAATCAGAAAAAAAAAAGAAGTAACTACACTATAGTCCCTTAACTGGCATAGAGATTTGTTAGCAAAGGCTACGTCATCTTGTGAGGCATATGGTAAATACTAAATAGGTACTTTTTTCTGTTTGAAAGTATTGAGTCGAATATTCAGACTAATCTTTTGTCTTTGACAAGCCATACTTGTGAGGTGAGGCCATTATTAATAACATACTAATTTTTATACACTCGCCTTTACCACTTCCATAATGGTATATAGGCTCTTTGAACGAGAGGCCTTCTTCCTATCTGAAATTTGTTAGTACAAAGCAAAAATCTTCACCTTCACGACAAGATCCTCCTATGGTAGTAGTTAGTCCTAACATGTAGATATATGGAAGGCTGTAAGATTTTCTAAAATTTAGACTTTGAAAATGGTACTACACCAACTGCCGTATAATGAAGACCACCTCCAAGTTGGACTTTGGTGTGGAATTAATAAAGGCCAATATGGTTAGGTTGGTCATATATAGAGGCACTTACTTGCCCCAAGTCTTTTAGCTCAGCTGTATTCTGAAGACTGGTTCTCCCCCAGTTTATAATTCGAGTTTCATTGTCTTTACTCTCTTGTCAAGCAAATAAATAATTCGTCATTTTTCTAGATATATTGTACCAACTTAATTTATAAAAGCAATAAAATACTGGTGGGTTGTGTTATGAATTACTAAATTAATTATAAACGTTAGGGGCATTTCTAACAGGCAACAAGAAAATATTAATGTTAAGCACTTTTATGAAATGCAGGCTTAAATTAGGGTACATATCCACCAAAATGTTAAAGAGAGATCATATGTAACAGCCCGGGTAAATTTTTGATTTTTACCGGGACTGTAGAAGTCGTTTTACCGTGATTTACTGTTGAATTAATCTTGGGTAATTAATTCAAGGTAAATCGGGAGTCGTTTTTCGAAACCGAGGGTTTTCCCGCGCTCGTGATTTTCCCGCGGATTTTTCGAACCTAAGTTGGTATTTTTCGGATTTCAGAATTTCTCGGAAAATCACATCGGAAAATAACTACGGGGTATCGATTATTTTCTGGTCCGGATCGGACTCGCCCGTAATAAGGACGATTTGTATTATTGCTCACATGCTTAATAGTAAAAGGAAAAAAAATAAAAAAATAAAAAGAAAAACGGCTTAAAGCCGGTGAAGATGCAGAAGGGAGGAAGAGAAGGAAAAAAAAAAGAAGGAAAAGAAAGAAGAGAAAAAGAGAGAAGAAAAAGAAAAAAAAAGAGAGAAAAGAGAAGGGAGGGGAACCGGAAAAGAAAAATAGAAGAGAAGGAAAAAAAATAAAAAAAAAAGAAAAGCAGCGGTAAAGGAAGACCGACCGGCCACATCACCTCACCACCACCTCCACCACGACCGGCACCACCCACACCGACGGCTCCCTCTTGTTGTCGCCGACGTAACGCAGCCATCGCCGCTCGCCCTCGCCGCACGACGCGCCGGACATAGCCGGGGACCCGACGGCTATTCCGTTTAGATCCGACGACGTCTCTTCCTTGCTGCGGCAACCACCACAGCTGCAGCACGACGCCGCCGCGCCACGCCTTCCCTGCACGCCACCCTTGCTGCTGCTGCCGTCCCGATGTACCGCCTGCGTCGCCGCCTCGCTTTGCCGCGCCGCCACCTGCATACGAAGGTAAGGGTGACGACCCGTGAGATTGGGGTTGTGTTTGAACGTGGGCTTAGTGGGCTGTGAGGCAGTGGGCTTGGTCCTGCACATGGGCTTGAGCCTGGGCCCTGGGTGGGCCTGAGCTTAGCACTGTTCACGGCCCAGTCAGGCACTGTTCACGGCCCAGTCCTTTTAAAAATAATAAAAACAAATAATAATAATAATAAAATTAAGATAATAACTCTAGAAAATATATATATATATATATGTATATTTTGAGGAAAATGATAAGTTGTAATTTTAGCTTTTGGGAAATATACTATAGTTAATATTTGGGAAAATAAATATGAAAAACATATATATGATTAATACGTTAGGAGAAAGGACAATAATAATAAAACTTATATATATATATATATATCTATAGTCTGAAAAAAAAGGGTATATGGAATACATCTATTTTCTAATGAATATAAATACATAGTAATTTTATAAATATAAATAAAGTAATTATTTTGATAATATAATTGTTTGGAAAATATATACATAAGTTATAGTTTTCAGAAAAAAATTATGGAGATTATTATTTTGGAAAATTATAATTATTTTATGAAAGTATTTTTAAAAAAGAATTTTAATTAAAGTATAGTACCGAAATTATATTCGGAAATACGTTCGGTAAATTATTTTCGATAAAAGATAATAAATAAAAGACATGTAACCGGGATGGGTATATATCGTCGTATTGGCATCATAGCATACCGATTATGTGCATTTATGAGTATATATTGTTTTGTTGTATAGGTTCGGATATCGGGCAGTTTCCCGAGGAGCCGGCGTCGGACCGAACATTATTTTCCGGAGTTGAGTAATCGGCCAAGGTGAGGATGGATAACCCTTGATATGTGCCCGTAATACTGTGTTTGATTTGTTGCTTGATTGAATTACTGAGATGACTACTGTTGGTTGATTGACTGCTATGAAGTTGTCGTTGTTGTTGATGTTAGACTGTGATATTGGGTTTGCGATATTGTGTCGAGAATAATGATGAACTGGTCAATGTGGATAACTGTGTGTTTTGTTGTTTGAATGAACTACTGAGAGGGTCATTGTCGGATATTTGACTGCTATGGTTGTTGATGTTGCTGTTGATGGACTGTGCTATTGGACGTGTGGATATTGTGATGAACTGATCATTGTGAATAATTGGTGTTATATGTACTGTTGATGGATATTTGGTAATATGGAATTGTATTGGGTACTTGGCTGCTATGGTTATTGTTGTTGTTGTTGCTATGATGTTGATTTGCTTGATTGAACTGTTGTATGACTGTTGTTGGTTTACTGGATACTGTGTTGTGTTTGATGTTGGACTGTAAGTAATTGATGTTATGAACTGATGAGGGATTGGCCTGTTGTGTAACTTGAGCTAATAGGAAATTGGATAATTGTTTGACTGTTATGGATATTGTGATTGCTGACGGTAAACAGTGTAGTGATTGAAAAATTGGAATAAACTATTGACTGTGGATAATTGAGAAATGGAAAGTGGAAATTGGAATTGGAATTGATATGAGATGATGAAATATGTGGGAAGCAGTGGTACGACCCGATGGTTTGAAGATTAATTCTGGGATGCTATGGTCGGTTACTTGGTTTGGTTACTTGATTTGGTTGGCATGTTGATGCCTGTGGTTAGGGTATACCAAATACCCAGTGGTTCGGATATACCGAATTTCCGTTTGGCTTGTTGCCTGTGGTTAGGGTATACCAAATACCCAGTGGCTCGGATATGCCGAATATCCACAGTGGCTCGGATATGCCGAATATCCGCAGTGGCTCAGATATGCCGAATATCTGGATGGCATGTTGCCTGAGGTCGGGGTATACCGAATACCCAGTGGTTTGGATATACCAAATATCCGGGTTTTGAAATGTGGATTGGTTTTTGACCTAGCATCCGGAATTAATTGATAACCTGGTACGACCCTAGGTTGTCCAGTGACAAGGACCCGTAAGATAAAATTGGAATTAATAACAATTATTCTTTTGGTCTTGGCTTGATATGATTTAGTTGGTTTCCTCTATCGTGTTGTTCGTGTTGGTTTCCTTTGAAGTGTTGTTTGAGATGGATACCTCTGTCGTGATGTATGTGTTAGATTCAGCTGTTTGATGGTTGTTTTACTTCGAAGGTATTATGGTTGAATATATCACTGTTTATCTTTCGTCGGTGAGCGATTCGGACTCACCCCTCGCCTGCGGGGTTTCATCCCGTAGGATGAGTTGTTTCATGTACAGGCTTGGTGCATTCCAGATAGGCTGCAGCGTTTCCCCTCGGACAGGACTCGGATCCATTAGTTGCATTGGGCTTGCATATGTTAACATGTGAGTCATAAGTCTTCCGCTGTGCATATTGTTGAGTTTTCTGTTGTGTATATGTTGTAATTGGGCCATTGGGCCGGATGGTGGTTGTTGTTGATGTCCCCGGGGTTCGGGTGACGAGTTTCTTGTTGGGCCGAAGGGCCGGTTTTTAGTTTTGTTATTAGGCCGTTGGCCAATTTATTGATTTATACACTGTTGTTGGGCTTTATTGGGTTGGATTGTCACAGTTCCGGCACGTGTTTACTGTGTACGGTAAATACGGGTCGGGGCGCTTCATCATATTTATGGTACTTCAAATTAAACAGTATTCTTTGCTTTTGCGTTCTTTACCAATCTCTTCCCTTTGCAGGGTTTGAGAATTAAGATGGTAACATACCTTTTTCATTTTGTTGCTTTTTGTAAATTAAAATTATTCATGTACAAATCATTTTTTTTTAATTATTCATGTATATGTTTAAATTTCAATTTTCCATAGACATGATGTTGTTCTATTGCGAGTGTGTATACGATCCCTCTCTTCAAATAATCACACCATATCAAGGCTGTGGAAACTAGGCTTTCTTGTCATGGATATATACTTAATAGAATGCAAATTCATTGAATTTTCCTAAACTTTATAATTATTCGGAGTTTCTTTTCTGGGTTTTGCGTATAAAGTTGCAGATAAATAAATATTCACTCGGATATAAATTATTTTTTATGCTTTTCAAAAGGAAAAGGAAAGGCCATCGATTATCTTGCTGTAAAATTATAACTAATAATTTACCCTAGCATCAAAAAAAAACTAATAATTTACCCACACCGTCGGTTAATACCATCCATCGATTGCAAATAATTTGGTATTAGAAAAATTGGAAATTGCGAGAACGGAAGCAAATGATTGCTATTATACTCGAGTCCTGTAATTAAGCTGCACGACGATCTATACACTATAATTTGGTATATCCGTTTCACATCATATTGAAGATCATACACTATAATTGAGCCAATATTACTTTTCTGAAATTAAAACTTGATATTTCGATCGGTTCCTACGCATTAAAATTGAAATTAAAAAAAATTAAATGTGTTCCATAACACGTGGAAACTAATAACAATAAAGATTTAAAAAAGAGAAGACATGTTTGGTCCCTTTTTTAATAAAAAAGAAGAAGCCAAAACAAAACAGAAGACACTTTCCCTTCCTTTCTTTTCTTCTTCTTTGATTTATTCAAACATCAAAAGAGTAAACCATAAACCCACAATTAATGGATAGAGCTTTTACATCTCAAGCCTACTTTCATAATAACATTTAGTTTTACTAAAACAAATAGTCCTACAAAACGACCAAAAATAACAATTTATTGCCAAGGGAGTTAGAAGAAAGCTCTCAATATGGTAGAAACAGACAGACAAAGCAAAAGGACTTTTGGTGGGAGTTATCATAGAAGCTTGATCAGTGACAGATGAATCATGAATGAATAGATGATGCACTGTTAATCAAGAAACCTTTCTTTTTCCTCTGCAAGAAAATAAAGAAACCTACTATTTATAAAGACAGTGGATAAATCATAAATGACCCTTTGCCTTGATTAGGTTACTGCTTTCGGTGCTATTGCTACTGCAATGATGCGTTTTACTTTCACTGGGGATATACTCAACAATGATGTCTTGCTTCCATGGGGATATATGATTATCTATCTATCCGCCCTGGAATGCAATAACCGCGGTGTACCACCTTCAATCCCATACAATAATAATTCCTTTCTAGTTCTACCCACAAAAAATGTTCATAATATTTACTCGAACTGATCTCTCCAATCAAATTAAATGTGTCAATTGTTTTTACTTTTTCCCCTCGTGCATTACCATTTATGAGTATAATTTGGTGAATAAAACAAAGGTATATTCACTTTTACATGTTAGAAAAGAAAAGGAGGGGAGAGTATATTCACTATGATGTACTTCGTGCAAACCATCATTCTTTTAATTACAAACAAGCAACAACACATTTCATCATCTTTAAACTTTGAAGTTTTCAATTGATCGATGACTCTTAGAAAACGGCCAACACGAAACTATTATTGCCCATTGCGTATAAACAAAAAAAAAATCATAAATTTCACATCCAAATCTTATTCCTGAATAGCTTAATACTTCATTTCCTTTTCTTAATTAGATATCTATCGCAACAAATCTTTGTCAATCCAGAAATAATCCGGTTGTATATATACGGTCAAAGAAAAGCACTTGGTTTGATGGTACTAATCTCATCAAATAATTGCTACAAATTATAAACGGATAGAATAAAAAACTATAGAGCTGTGGAGGAGGGATGACTTAGTTGATTGGATTCAATTAACACTTTTATTAAGTTGTGAATTTGAACATTGTCGACCACAATTTCTTTTGATGGGGTACTCTTTAGATATCTTTCTTAACTCGTAAGAGCTCGTTCAGTTTGATAATTTGCCTTAATCCTGGAGTAAACCTCCCTTAACCTAAACTTAAACTGTTAAATTGGATTGTATTAGAAGTAATAACAACACCCATCTCCCTAAATAATATTTGGTAAAATAAGACACTTTCTGTAGTTCTCGTCCGGTCTACACTCTACAGAACGTACAAATGATGCAATCCCCCATTTCCAGACCCGACCAACCCCCGGCCCTTACGGTTCAAAAAATTGGCTCTAGTTGGGTCCCACCACTCCTCCCCCCACGTTCCCTCCCTCATCATAGCCATTCATTTCAAACGCATCACCCACCTCCACTCACCCCACGTGTACCGTCTTCCTCATCAAACGCCGTAGACCCCACCGTTTACACAAACTCTACGTTCCTGATTTGACTAGCCAAAGTAGAAAAAAAAAAACAAAGATTCTTGTTTCATGGATTAAAGAAACAAAAAAAATCACCAACTAATCTGGGTTGGTCCAAATCATAAGCGACTTAGTGTTATCGTTTAAGCAAAATCTCGGATTATAATCTTCGGATACGTAAAAGATCCTTATTGGAGACTCACCTGGCTAATATAGTCAGGTGCGTGACCCGGACCGAATCCGGATATTAATCGGGGCACGGCTTCGAATACCCCAAACGAAAAACAAAAAAAGAGGAAAAAAAAAAAGAACAGCTATAGCCAACCTCTCTTCGTAGCTTTGACCAAGGACCAGGGATAGGAGGAGAATATAATCTATACTAGTCGAAGAAAATAATGCAATAAAGTAAAAGGTTGACGTCACTATACCTTTGACTCTTTTTTTTTTTCTTCTCTCTCCTCTTTAAACCCACCCTCGAGGCCCCAACCCACAGCTCCCCTCTCCTCCACTCTATCCTTTTCCCTTCTTTGCCTCTCTTTTTTTCTGTTCTCCGCCAGTGAAACTTTCTGTCTGTCACTTTCCTGGTAGCCAAACAGGCTTACTGCAGAAGAAGAAGAAGAGAATCTTTTAACGAAAAATGGTGAGGGACAATCTGTACATAACGATTCCTAGTTATTTCCGGTGCCCGATATCCCTGGACGTGATGAAATCCCCGGTGAGCCTCTGCACCGGCGTCACCTACGACCGCGCCTCCATCCAGCGGTGGCTCGACGGCGGCAACAACACCTGCCCCGCCACCATGCAGGTCCTCCACACCAAGGACTTCGTCCCCAACCGCAACCTGCAGCGCCTCATCCAGATCTGGTCCGACTCCACCGACCGCCGTCGCGGCGCCGCCGCCGCCGACCCGGCGATCTCCCGCGACCAGGTCCGGGAGGTCGTCCGGGACATTCGGGCGCGGAGGAACGAGGCGTCGTTCTGCTCCGAGGCTCTCTCGAAGGTGATGTCGTTCGCGAAGGAGTCGGAGGAGAAATGCGAATTTGTCGCGAATTTGGACGGTTTGGTGCCAATGCTAGTTGAATTTCTCGGCGGGGGAGATAACGGTAAAAGAGTCGGTTTCCTGGAGCGGGTGGTTAATGTGTTGGCTTTGCTCTTGATCAAAATCGAAGACTCCTCCTCCTCCTCCTCTCGGCAGTTACGGAGCTTATTCTTCGCAAATGGCGGTGATTTGGATAACAAGTTATCATCGCTGGCTCTCGTCTTCAAGAACGGAACAACCGCCGATTCGAGAATCGCCGCCGTGAAGATCTTAGAATCGATCGCGGCGGCGGTGGACGTGGAAGCGAAGTTGACGATCGCTGAAATGGACGGATTACTATCCGGATTGGTGGAATCCCTAACCTTGGAGGCCGATCAGGGCGTGACGGAAGCGATCCTGTCCTGTTTGGTCGCCATTTCGAAGCCGAAGCGGGTCAGGTTGAAGCTGGTGGAGTTAAAGGTCGTCAAGCGGCTGACGAAGCTCCTCGCGGCGCCGGGCGGCGGCGTCTCGGTGGCCGAGAAGGCGCTGATGCTGCTGGAGGCGGCGGCGTCCTGCCGGGAAGGCAGGGCGGAGGTTTGCGGGGACGAGGAGTGCGTGGCGGCGGTGACGCAGAAGGTGCTCAAGGTGTCGGGCGAGGCGACGGAGCACGCGGTGACGATACTGTGGAGCGTGTGCTATCTGTTCAGGGATAAGGCGGCTCAGGAGGTGGTGGCGAGGTGTAACGGGTTGACCAAGATTCTGCTGCTGATGCAGAGCAACTGCTCGCCGGCGGTGAGGCAAATGTCGGCGGATTTGCTCAAGATTTTCAGGGTCAATTCCAAGAATTCCTTCCTGTCTTGCTACGATACTAAGACTACGCATATAATGCCATTTTGATCCGACATCGTTTTGGGTGTGGGTCGAGAGTGTTGGGGGATCCATATTGATGATGGATGATGGATTTTCGTTTCGGCTATACCGTAAAGAACTTTTGTAAATCCAAAGGATAAATTTTTGATAGTGAAAAAAAAGTGAATAGCAAAGGAAAACAGAGGATTAATTCGTTTGATTTTGATTGGGAGACTGTTTCTGTGTTTTTTTCTTCTTTAGTCAATTTGATAAACCAAGGTCAAAAACACGTAATTGAATCCAGTTCACCACACAATTCCGGTCCTGGACTTGCACTTCTGTTCACACCCAGCGTCAAAAGGCCGAAAAGAATAACTAATATGGGTTTGGTCCAAGTTATAAGCAATTTAGTTCCGCAAGGTCTTGGATTCCAGATTATATGTGCGCAAAAAATTCCTAGGAGACTCATCCTATCATAATTAGGTGTACGATCTGTATCGAATCCGGATTAGCCGGGACAAAGTTTCGGATACTTGATCCTAAAAAAAGACCAAAAGATTAAGAGTAGTGCCTTTCATATTAATTTGTTCTGTATGGAAGAAATTTGCAGGGAAACTGGTAATTGGGTAGGTTCATTGAGTTGGGTACTGAGAACTATCTTCAAATAGATTATTGTTCACATGGATGCAAGAAATGAAAAAGAAATTTTACTCTATATATGTGCGGTGTGATTAGGAATACACTGCGGTTCTTAATTCCGTAAGTGCGTGATATATTTAGAAACGACTCAAATTAGAATAATGTTTTCCAACTTTCAATGGCGAATACAAGCCCATGGGGGGCTCTAATTCAGTAGAAAATGCAATCCTCTGAGCTGGAAATGCACCGCACTGAATTGTATATGTATTGTTTTAGTGGCTGGTGAACACGAGAGATTCCGTATTGGAGCAACTAGAAGCTAAGAGCCATAGAAGTAAAGATCACAAACTTTGACCAAGACAAACCGAATCCGTGTGATTTGATTAATTAGGGGAGAAGAAAGCAAGCAAGCAAACAAAGTTTTTAGACAAAAGCGCCAAAATTGCTGAATTGGGTTTTGGGGTTTGCTTTGCTGACTAGTATACTGTATTTTAAGCCTCTCCTCCTCCTAAAGAAATCTGGCGCAGAAAGGAAGGCAAGGAGACATACATTTATGGGTTTGACCACCCCAATCCCCATGAAAGCAGAAAGATTGGCACATCACTTATGCACACGCTTTAACTAAATCTAGCCCACTAGTACTAATTTTTTTAGCAGATTTTTCTGATAAAAAGTGTCACTCAAAAAGGGAGGAGCTTAATTTGAAAACTTCAAAAGCAATATACAGGAATTTTCAACCTTTGTGTTTGCACTGCATTTTCTTAAAGAATGGGAATCGTTTGCGGCGTGAATGTCAAAAAGTTGAAGAGAGAATGGTTCCTTGAGCACTTGAGCCATTGAGGGAGGTCCTCTTACTTTTTTCGATTTTATTGTTCTCATCAGTTCTTTTTTTTTTTTCTAGCATATGTCATGTATGGTGGGTTTTATTCTCCATTTTAACTTATGCTGGTGGGTTTTTTTTATAGCAGTGGAACTTGTTTTGTCCTTTGGATGGAACAAGAACATTAGATCTTTACATTCTTTATAAGTTTTAGTATGTGATGTTTTCTTTAAATGGTAATTATGAAATGAATTAGAGTATCATCAAGGTTCCTTTTTCCTCTAAATAGTAGTTTGTTTTGGGTCGAAAACATAATAGCGTCTAAATTGTAGTTATGGATAGAATTAAAGTACAATAAGTAACATCTATCTAGTTTAAAAAATTATATTCGGGCCGTACCCAATATTACTAAACTAGTATAAAAAATGAACATTAGAGGTCGATATTGGGATTGCAAAATGTTGGTTCTTTTCTACTTTTGATTGGACTTGTCATTATTCTTCATGGGGTACCATGTTGGATAAATGGCACATCTCATGTGACCTTTTCTCTTGATTAAGTGAGAGAGTTCCGGGAATCTTGAAGCAAAGCTCATGTTATTGGGGGTTTTAGTGGGGACCTTACGTCATCATCACTCACAATAATAAATAGGAAATATGTTTCAAAGCTTGACAGAAAAGGCTTAATTGTTTCAGACTTTCAGTACAATTTCAGCTTCAAAAATTGTTCAGTACATGGGGTTTTGAAATGACTTGTGCAGGATTGCATGTGTGGGGTTTAGTCAACAATCCCTTAAATCATGAATACTTCTAAAATGTCATCATTAGATGATTCGTTAATACTTCTAAAATGTCATCATTAGATGATTCGTTTATTGAAAGAAAAAAAAATTGGAAAAAATAAAACTACCCAAACAAGGGAGATGTACTCCAATTTTCCTAAAAGTCGGGCTTGTTATGTATGTAATGTTGCTAATGTTATATTTTCAATATAAAATTTAAAATTATGATCTTGCTTAAGGAAATTAAATTCCTTACCACTCCCTTTAGTATTTGAATTTGAGTTTTTGTGTATATAGTAGCCTTTTAGATTAAAAAAAAAAAATGGATTGTGTTAGGGTCCTCGTCCATCTTAAGCCTAAGATCATACCATGCACGGTGTTGGTGTAATAACGTGGGAAAAGAGGAGTTTGTTGCTTTGCTTCTGCGTTCGTGCACCACTAATAAATCATCATTATTGGACAAAGATTGTGTTGGATTGGGTCCTTGTTCATGTGAAATATAAACTCAAACCCATACAAGAAATGAGCTTGGTCACGTGGTAAAGAAACGTAGGGCAAAAACAAGAATCAAAAAATCTGAAAAAAATAAAGGACGAAAGGGAGGGACCATGCAAGCTGTGCAAGAGAACGAGAAAAAGAAAGAAAGAGAGGGAGGAAGAATAAGGTTGCCAAGTTTGATGAATTGCTATTTTGCTAAAGCTTCAAAAAAAGAGAGAGAGAGGGTCCAAAACATATCATCTACAAGCTTCAAATTAACACTCTATGGAGAATTGCTAGGATATTAATTAACACTGTCTATGGAAGCTTTGTTGTTTTTGGGTTCAAATCATTAGTGTTTTATTTTCTCTGAAAGAATAAATTCGGCCTAAAAACGGGAAATGTGACATAATTGATAGCTCTAACATCTTGTTGTTCTAAGAATGAAGAATTCTGAACCAATATTGAGTTGATCTAAATTGTAAGCCATCGGTTTTGTTTAACTGGATTTTGAGTTCTTGTGTATGAAAAAGCTTTCTTAGAAAACTCGGTGCGTGACCCGGATCATATCCGCATTGGTCGGGAGATGGCAGAAAAAGAATGAAAATTTTGAATTGTGATGACTTACAGCCCATCAGATCATTCACCCGAATACAGCAGCCCATCTATTGAACACTACTCATCGGGCCCTATAACCCAGATGACGGGACAGAATGGGCCATATTTGGGTTTTCTGCTTAGACTACAAAGCCTAACAAAGGGTAACTGGTCCGTTCATTTCTGTGACGGTTGGGATTTGGGCCTTGCGCTTACAAAACAAAACGTGTATCTCCTCCTATCTGATTGGTAAACATTGAGGAATATTTATCTCTCTTTTTGTGCTTATTGGATTTGGACCAAGGAAAACTTATAGGAAATTTGCAGAGGGTGGAGATGGGTTTTCAAAAGAGCCCTAGTTAGCTACAGAGAAAGGATTGACCCATTTCGTGGTAAAATTTGGCCCAAGTGAAAGATTCTTTTTGCGTCATTGGGCCTACTGAATATGTTCCGACCAAATACGATGAGGATCCAACCGGACCAACCCCTTGTTAGTTGGTCATTTGTTGTAAGAAAAATTAAGTTGTTTTTTTTTTTCTGGATACACAGAAAAAAAAAAATCAAGAAGTTGGTAAACCAAATATATGATCACATGGTGGTCTCACTAATCCTTGTTTAAATAACTTCCCCACAATCTAACAAATGAGGATCTCCATATCTCCAGGACACACTCATCAATCAATCCCTATTATTAATCACAATCAGGATTTGCCTATCCTAATTATATAAAGCAACATATATACCTTTGACCAACAGAGTAATGCCAATGGAGTAAATGCAATAAATTATTGAAAAATCCCACAAACAACCTGAAAAACAGAAAATAGAGTTGTCAAATGGGCCACTCATTGCTGAGGGATAAGCACAAAGGCAAGTGAATGGTTGAGGTTGAGGAGAATGTGCATAGCATTACAAGTCTATTCAAAGCAAACTAATTGAAGGAGAAGAGGCCCCAAGGAAAATAACAAGAAAGCATGTGAGTGGGGTCATGAATTTTTTTTAGCAAATACAAAAAGCCATATAAATGTCTAGATTTTATGTGCCGGATTCGCCAGTGAGGAAGCTCATGCATGCCTTATTATTTATTTCAGTCTTCTTCTAATATACTAAAGATTATCGTATTTCACAGATGTACTGGAAATAGCAGAGTTTAATAAACTATAGATTAAGATCTGTAAATAAGTTTATAATCCTTCCAGCAATCCTCATAATGAACTCATTGAAGAGTTCTTTATGTCATAAATCCTATAGTTGACTCTTGACTAGGGATGGCAATGGATGTCTGTTAACGGGGAATCCGTGGGGAATCCCCGAATGGGGAACGGGGATGGGGGTAATTTTACCCCCGCGGGGACGGGGACGGGGGACGTTTTAGCCCCGCGGGGAATTTGGAAATGGGGGCGGGGAGTGCTCCCCCCGACCCGCAGAGACCCCGAAATAAGTGAAAAGACGGAATTACCCTTCAGTCATTATCCACTTAATATATAAGTCAATACTAAAATAGATTTTTTATTCATTTTTTCCCTTTACATATTAAAATTAATATATATGTCATTATTTCTTTCTTTCTCGGTAAATTTAATAGAGTATTCTATTGATAAGATTTTGGTTTCTGTGATTTCTTGTTCATGCTAATTATGCTTATGTTATGTGGCAAGTCCTTTCTATTTTTTCCCAAGTTGACACAAATTTGTTTGTTTTTCGTGTCTGTACAAATTAATAAGTTGTAATTGGAAAGTAGGCAAAAATTTTGAGATGCAATTGTTGATGTTGGCTAAAGACTAACAATTGCATTTTATTTGAATGTTCTAATATGTAATTAACATCAGAGACATAGAAACCGTTTTTAATTTCTTTGAATTATACTTTGAATCATGTATTTTAAGCCAAAATAATTGAACTTATTCATCGATTGGCTTTAATTACTTTCTAAGAAATATAATGTGCATTCTTTTTATTTATAAAATTGAGGAATGGGGTCCCCGTGGGGATCCGATTCCCCGCGGGGAACGGGGATGGGGGCAATTTTTCCCCCGAACGGGGAATGGGGGTGGGGATGGGGGAACATTTTGGAAATGGGGGTGGGGGTGGGGAACCTTCCCCCGCGGGGACCCCGACCCATTGCCATCCCTACTCTTGACTACCCAATTGCAAATTCATTTCGATGGACTATACCAAAAGGTGAGGCTGTGTTTAGTGGGCAATATCGATAACATGAAGCAAATTTTTGTGATTATTATCTTATCATCATTGTGATTCTCGAAGCTTATATTTCCTAATTAAAATGATTCAACTTCTTCGCTGACCTTTCCCTTTATAATACACTATATAACTGAATTTCTCTGCTTACAATGGGAAGATGTATCAAGCAAAGATATCATGGAGATATCTCTTCAACTAATACAGTAAACAATGGTCTGCCATGGCACAGATGATGACAACTAGCTAGACTGTTCGGATTTTGTTTGGAAATGAATTAAAATGCGACAAATTGAGACCCACCTAACCTTGATCAACCATAAGAGAAGCAATGCTAATATAGACACTATATTAATTTAATGGATCATCAACAAAAGAGAAAAAAAGTTGTTTAATGGATCAGATTTGGATGCATTTATGTCTTGAATGTGCCAAATTAAGAAAACATTTGTTAATTGCTGCAAAATCCTCAAAATTATGGTTCTGCATCCACTTAATTAAGGGGATAGTATAAAATTAAGCGTGCAACTTTTTGCATTTAATTGAGGGAAAATCAATAGAAGATCGAGAGGAGATATGCACCCGCAACAACTAAGGGCATTTGGTGCTTATATGACTATTTGCCTTACGTGGACTAAAAATATACCATGATTTATGCCTGCAACAATTGTCCTACTATTTCTTACAAACTAAAAATTTAGAAGAAAAAAAAAGAAGGTAGGTGTTACCATTTTGAACAACCGCGTCTCTCTTTTATTAGTCTCTATGTATATATAAGAATCTTAGTATTGGTTAGGGATTTGGTGATTTTCTCTTTGGTACTCACAGATTTCCTCTGTCGAACAAAATATTAATTCTTCGGTGCTGTCTCAGGTCAGTTTTCTGCTCTAAAACTATGAACAATCTCTTATCTTATATTCCTTTTAATGTCTTTTTTTTTATATGTTTTCATGTGTTTAAATTTCCTGAGAACATGGAAGTGATTATCTTCTTCGTGGTCTATATTTCCATGGTTCTTGTTTTGTCATCAGTAGTGAATGTTTCTTTTATGAAAACTTATATCCACTAGTAACAGGGCTGCATCTCTCTCTTTTGGTTCTGGTTGGTTAATTTGTTTGTTATGCGAAGAAATGAATGGAAGTGGAAAAAAAGAAATAGTATATGAAAGAAAATGTAATCTTCTATTAACACTCGGTTCTTCTCTGTAAATTATTTTTGTGATATATGTTTATTCTGCACACAAATATATCAGTGTATCATTACCGAGCATTTTCTCTTTGATCGCTACCTATTTTTGGGCAATTTTTTTCATAGTCATTTGAGAAAGATCGGTTAGCAATTAGCATTGGAATTCATGTTTCTGCGTAGTATTTTTTTTTTTATTAAACCAAAAAAGGGTTAAACCGACAACCCAAATTTCCTAAGTTAACGTACATGTACTGGCAAAAACAATGGACTAACAAAGGAAAGTGTGTTTTATAATTTCTTTTAATAGAAAACGAATGTTACATGATATCTCTGGTCCACGCTTTGAAAGTCTTGCAGGACTTAAAGTTGGCATATCTTTCTCAAAAAGTTGGTGTCTTTAGACTTTAGTTTAGAGTGGCAAAAAAGGGTCCAATCAATATAAGTTTATATCTAGCTGTACAATATTGGAGATAAAAGGTTAATATATGGAGTTAAACAGTATGGCAGGTCAATCTTTGTGCAATTCTTGGATAGACTACTCTCTTTATCCGGCCCCATTTACCAGATTTTCCTATATACATATCTGTTTGATGCACCTTTTGTGTTGTGGTCTTTTTCTGATCATAATACCTATCTTTACAATGCTTACATTATCCTCAATGGTTTATTTTAATTTATTCACTTGCCAATCATTAGCTAAAGGTTTACTCCCTGAATAATTGTCCTGTGGGTGGGCTAGACCCCTTTATTGTCCATTTGTACAAACATGCCCTCATGGTGGAGTGTAGTAATAAGTAACACATTCACCCTATAGACCCACACCAAAATTAGCTTTTGATAAGTATCCCTAAATCTTCTTTGAATAATGCTTCTCCTGTAATAAAATCCAAAATGTCTCCTTCACTTCTAATGCAAGTGCATGAATGCAACTAAACACGCGAAAACTTCATACTTTTCTCTAGAAGCATTTAACTGATCAGCACATTCATTGTTCTCGTCCTCCATCTTCTAGACTTTCTAGTCTTCGTTTCATCTATCTCTCTCTATTTGGATCAAAATCTTCATTTAATATCAACACAATCTACATAACTTAATCAACTCAGATATTTTCGAACTTTCTCATAAAAAATGGCATACCTTTTGGATAGAACTATTTAGTCACGTACAAAGCTTCACTTGACATTCAATCCGTTTTGCATAGATTGCAATAAGGTATATTTCACCTAGGGTCCACTACCACCCTACACTAACACAAACCAAAAAAAAAGACTGAAGATGGGGCACAAAGAAAAGAGAGTGTTGATTGGAAAAAGGTGCACAAAAACTTGTGGACCGTAGAGGTTTGTGACACCAAATCCAGAGGCAGGGTTTGGTGGCTTGCAAAAGCTAAAAAAATTGTTGTGCACCACATATACAGTCTCTGTTTGGATGTTACATGGGCTTGATATTGATGCATAACCTACCTTGACAGATACTGAACCATGATCCGTTGATAAAAAATGGAACTATGATCCATCTTATCATGACTCCCCTTTCACATATTTTTCTTCCACTTGGGATATTGGACTCTTCCCTAATCCCCCACTTGCCCACATCCACCCCCATCGTTCCGTACAATTCCGCACATTTTGCTCCCTTAACAGGAAAATTTATATTATGTCAAAAAACAGATTTTTTTTTTAGTATTATTATGTTATTATCAAGAAAATTATTATTCTGAAACTAACCTAAAAAAAAATATAACACTAGAAGGGTTGAAAAAATGGAATCTTTCACCCATTAACATGACATTGTATTTCCTTTTTGGTGTAAATTGTTTAGAATTTTTTTTCAAAAAAAAGAAAAACTTCCCACTTTCCAAATAAGACTTGATAGCAGAGCCTGCATGATGCTTTGATCTTAAAAGGTTTTCGTGGTTTTGGAAATCACGAGTGTTTCTTGGTTTGGTAATCGAACAGATTCACCATAAAAAGGGAAACCCAGTTGGAAAAAAAGAAATCAATACTAGAATGAATTTCCTTCCTGTCCCCAATAAAAGACCCTTTACACAAAAAGTCAAAAGAGTTTTAAAGAAGATGTTGGATTTTTTTTTTTATGGAATCTGAAAGAGAAAGGGAAAGGTGTGTGTGATAGTAAATGGAAACAGAGGGGGAGGTACTCTTTTGTAATCAATGTGACATCGAGCTGATTCCATGCAATCAACCTCACCAGAATCCAAAGCTTCTTTTCTTGTTTCTTTCTTTCCTTTCTTGCCATTCAAATTTACACTTGCTAGTACTAGCTACTTACACGTTATCAAGTTGAAAAGATTTTACTTTTACGCTGGGTTGGTACTTGGTATAGTAGTTTTCATCTCTGTGGATTTTACATGCTAACAGGAACCCCCTAGAACCGGGAAATATGTTGGTCTAAAACCACGAAACAAAACAGAACAAAAACCAGAAGAACCCAGAAGCAAAAACCCAAAACAGAAAGGGTCTCTGGTAGTTTTATTACAGCCCCGTGCGAGTGTCTGAAAATGAATCCCATCTTTAATGCTATTATTACCAGTACTACTGCTACTAATACTACTACTACCAAAGTGAAAAAGGAAAAAGAAAAACATAAGGAGAAGAAAAAAACACAGCATAAAAGTGCAAAACACAGAGCCCAAGGATGTCATATACTAGGCCTTATTAAGTGAGAACAGCTGAGTAATCGCTTTCCTCTTTCTCTCTCCAGTGTTGTGTTGTTTTGTTTTTCTCTATGTAGCTGCTTGCTTGCTTTTGTTGTCGTTGTTGTTCTAGTTGTGCCTATTACTGTTAGTCTATTCCATTGGGGTACTACTACTACTACTACTACTACTACTAGCTACTAGCGTTGCGGGTAGTATCAACACAGGCTGTCTGGTTGGTGCATTTTTTCTCTACTTTTATTGGAGCTGTTGTAAGTTTCACCATTAATGTGCTTTTTCAGAATCTCTCAACAAACAAAAAAAAATGAGCCACCACCACCAGCCTCATGGGCCCAAATAAATGGCTACACTGACCAGTATAGCAATAAATTTTTTTTCCCATTTACTTGCTCTGCAAAATCTCTTCTTTGTCGTGAAAGTTAAATTCTTTTGCACATTTACTACATGGGTTTGTTTGATTCATTCGTTTGCTCAATTCTCTAATTTGACAAGTCCATAAATTGGATGTGCGTTTTGTGTGCTGTGTATGTCTGAATAGTCTGTGGTTGGCTTTCATGGTAGTAGTACTACAAGGTTGGGGGGTTTCGGGTATTAAAAAGTTGTCTAATTTAATTTGGTTGAGTGACATTAACTTTGTCTCTTTTTTAACTTTTGTTTGTGTTTATTACAGAGAGATAGAGATAGCGCTCGAGGAGGTGTTGCTGCAGCAGCTGTTGTTGTTGTAGTGTCATCAATGGTGTACAAAAGATAAGAAACATTTCCTACATATTAAGTAGCAGTTTCAGTTGGCTAAAACCACAACAACGCTAGTTTTCTTGTTTCTCGGGCCTAGCCGCTCGTGTTTGTCGCTCGTGCGGTTGCTGAGAGAAAAGAGAAAGAAAAGGAGAAGAGAGGGAATTCTCTCCCTCTCTCCCTCTCTCTCTCTCTTACAAGACCAGATCTCGAGAACCCTTTTCACCATCTGTGATCTTGACATTTGTTGTTGCTTCCATTAATTGGTTCTGTTTGCCTTGCACCTTTCCTTACTCCGCTCGTTTCTCTTATAAGCCAAACCGTGCAATGGAGTTGCCAATGTAGGGGGGGAGCTCTCCAAGTACATAGAACTTGAAGAGCATTGGTTTTGGGTTTGATGGGGGCTTGTTTTATTTATGCTCAAAGGTGTGTGGGAACAAACTGGTGAGGTGTTACACAAGCCACAATCAAAGGAGGGTCGGTGAAATTTTTTTTGTATTGGTGTTGGTTGCTTTGCAAGGAAACCAAGGTACTAGAAGGTCTTGAACGCTGTGGTCTTTGTTCCTTTAACTTTTGTTTATGCTTGTTATTACCGGATTTTAGGTGAGTTATTTAGTACTATATATCTGTGTTGGGATCTGTCTTATACTTGTGGGCTTGGAACATGCTTAACTAATTGGTTGTCTTTTAGTCATTGGTGGTGCTGGTTTTAGAAGTCGGTTCCTAGTACTTGCCCATGTTTTTGCATTGTTTATTTAATTGAGCTTCTAGACTCTAATTATATTATTTTACTTGCTGTTGGGAGCAGAACTCGGCCCGTGACTAGTGGCCTTGGCGGGTTTATATTCAAATTGCTAGTAATGATGTGTGTTATCCGGAGGGAGAGTGATTAGGATAGTGGTTTTTGATGTGGAATATTGGTCTTCAGTACATCAAGACATGCTGAGCTCTGATGAGGGAGAGAATGATTTCTTTGACTGTTTGAGTTGCTTGTCATCCGAAAGAGAGGGAGTGAAGTGTGATTGCCTCGAGACAGAGTTTGATGTGTGGTTGAAGGAGCCGCAGAGTGTTGCAGAGAGACGCCGGACTTTCTTAAGCAAAATGAGCCTTATTGATTTTGCTTCTAGGAGTGATGATAACATTGGTTTGGATAGGGTCACTGAATCCAGTGGGGCTGTGTCAAGTTCTTCTGCTTCATTAACAAATGGAGGAGAGGAAGGCTTGCTTGCCTGTGGTAGGGAGACAAATTCTCAAGCTAATTGTATGGTTGATGAAATGGAGCCAGAACTGTTAGTAAGAAGCAATATCGGACGCGGGGTTGAGAATTCTACACCTTCAACCTCACTGCAAGGATGTGAACAGTGTGGAGTGGGAAGACGTAAAAATGATGATGCAGGCATGAAGAAGATGAAGAGATGGTGGACAAAAAGATGGAGGGAAAGAAAAAGTGTGCATTCATCTGAGGTGGTGAAGACAGATTCTGAAGTAGCAAGCATTACTAAGGTGAAGCAGAACAAGAAGAAATGCATGGAATTTACAGGGGTTTATATGGGACAAGAAATCCAAGGTCACAAGGGTTACATTGCGACAATGAAGTTCAATCCAGATGGCCAGATGTTAGTCAGTGGTGGTGAGGACAGGGTTGTGCGCATTTGGTACGTTACATCAGTGAATGCCTCTTGCAAGTCTTTCAAATCTGAGGTAAATGATGTGAAAGAACACAAGTCCAGCTTTGTTGCAAAAAGGAGGAAACCTGTATCAGTTGTCATTCCTGAGAAGGTTTTTCAGATTGAAGAGTCACCATTCCAAGAATTCCATGGCCATGCCGGGGATATTTTAGATGTGGCGTGGTCCAGTTCAAATGTGAGTCGAATCTCTGGATAAATATTTCTATTGTAGTTGTAATTGATCATAATAACAGATTTCTAGTTTGCATACAAAACTAATGTGAGAATTTCCTTGCAGTACATACTTTCATCTTCTATGGATAGAACTGTTCGTTTGTGGCAGCTTGGTTGCAGCCAGAGTCTTCATGTCTTTCATCACAGAAATTATGGTAAACACAATGATGCTCAATCTTTTAGCTCTGACTTATGTGATTTTATTTACATACGAATAATAAGCTTCAGATCCTTCTTTTGTTTCGTTTTCTCAAGTCTGTCATATGATGATGAATCGTAAACTGAAAATTCTCATTGTTTTATGGAGACAGTTACATGCATTCAATTCAATCCCATCAATGAACAATATTTTGTCAGCGGCTCCATTGATGGGAAAGTTAGAATTTGGGGAGTGAATGAGAAGCGAGTAGTTTGTTGGGCTGATGTAAGAGATCCTATAACTGCTGTGTCTTACCAACCTGATGGGAAGGTATGATCTTGATGCTCTTGTTTGCCATGGATATCTTTTCCACCACTTATGTTTTGCTATTACTAGTGTAGGTTCTAACTTTTGTCCTTCTCTCAATGTAGGGCATTGTAGTTGGTACAGTTACTGGAGCTTGCCGCTTCTACGACGTATCAGGTACTTCCTGCTTCCATACCTATGAATTCTGATATGGAACTCCAAATTCAATGCGGGAGCAAGCACCTAAAATTGATTTTCTGGTGGTATAGGCAATGATCTCCAGCTCATGGCTGAATTACAAATCCAAAGTAGGAAGAAAAGCTACAGCAATGGGATTACTGGCATCAAGGTTTCACTCTAAAAGCTCGTGTTTTAAAACATGTGAACTTTGTCTAATTTTTTTCATTAATAACTTTTAGTGATTCCATTTTGCAGTTTTCTGAGGACAACTCGCAAAGAGTTCTTATCACTTCTGAAGATTCCAAACTTCGAATTTTCGATGGAGTTGATATTGTCAAGAAATATAAAGGTATACATTCAGTATGAGAATTGTTCTTTACAACTGCTTTTTCTTCCACTGTTAGCATTACCTCATCCAAAGATGACAACTTCATTCATGCAAATCAGCTTCTTGTTCCCTCTATTTCTTAGTCCAAAGTCATATTTAGTCGTTACAATAGGGGCGTCCTGCCTGGAAATTCATTGAATCTTGTAATAGAATCAATCCTTGAAGGATCAGTTTTTCATCCCAAATTGATTGCCTGAAATGATAGTTGTTTATACCGCTAATTTTGGTATACTATTGTGTTCTGAGAAGATTAGTGAGGAGTTTCTGGTGCCCCAACAACCATAAAAAAGAACTGTGGTGCTACTTCTAATACGAGCTTGTTAAACAACATGCCATATGATGCCTGATGTAACAATGCTATTTGTGCCAATTGCACGGAATTGTCGATGGTTGATGGTATCATGGTCAAATGCTTGGGCTTTCTGTGCTTCATGCACCTAGATGATCCTACCTGCAATCAGCCAGTTGTGTGCAGTCCTAACGCATTTGAAATCATGCTTCACATGTGTGCATTAGATTGATCCTGTTACAAACTATAGCCTTTAAGGATTTTCTCTATTGTTTAGCCTAAAAAATTCTTGCAACATCAACATCTTTTTGAGATGCGTGATACTGCAGTCTCATGGTACTTTCTAGAAGTAATTGTGTAGTCGTGTATCCTCGTGTACTTTAGTAGTACATTGTATGTAGTAAGTTCCTCGATTGCATTGTCTATTTATTTGTATCTGATCCCTTTCCAGTTGTAGCACAGCTGTATTCTTGGATAGGGATAAGGCTATTATTTCCTGTATTCCATGGATCTTTGATTCTCAGTAACCACCCTTCTTCAGATTTTTATTTTTATCAACTTCACTAGTACATTGTACCAGAACTGATCTCAATAACTTTAAAAAAGTCAGAAACTGTCGCATTTCTATGCATCCCTTGCCATTTCATTTTTTAATACTTGGTGATGTGGTAAGTTGAATGTGGTTATACTAAACCAAAGTATTTTTTTTAATATGAATATGCAGGTCTTCCAAAATCTGGGAGCCAAATGTCGGCATCATTTACTTCAACTGGGAGACACATAATCTCAGTCGGGGAAGACTGTCGTGTTTATGCCTGGAACTATGATGGCACTAACACCCCTTCCTCCAAGAACATCAAAACTGTGCAGTCCTGTGAGCATTTCTTCTCTGAAGGTCTGTCTGTTGCAGTGCCTTGGTCAGGCCTGCCAGAGCACATGGGAGGCCATGGCAATCTTAGTTTCAGGAGTCGCATTCAAGCCGAGCAGAGCAGTTCGTGGCGAAAAGATTCAGAACGCTTTTCGGATCGTTTCTCTCTGGGGGGTTGGTTCTTCATGGATGGTCCATGCTCTAGAGGGTCTCAAACTTGGCCTGAGGAGAAACTTCCTCTCTGGGATGAAGAATATGCAGAGGATGACTACTATCAGAATCCACACATTGAAGTCCCTCAGCAGCAGCTCAGTTACACCAACAACCCCACTGTTTTATCAGATGCCTGGGGGCTTGTGATTGTAACTGGAAGCTTGGATGGGAAAATCAGGACTTTCCAGAACCATGGTTTACCTACCAGGCTCTAGTAATTTTCGCAGATTGAGCTAGGCACGATTAATTCCCACCAATTGTGATAGTGTATAAGCAGCAGCTTTGTATGTAGATTTACCTAGGGTCAAGTCATTGTTTTCACCTGCAGATTCTTTTGGTAGGTAGCTAAACTGAAAATCTGAAAGGTGGGAGATTTTGTTTATATTTTTTGGCAATTTTTGTTTATGTAAATGATAATACAAGAAATCTCAAATGGAAAAAAAAAAAAATTCCTAACATCTCAATTAGTTGTGCTAAAATCTTCACCCCACATTTTTTATTTGGCAACTAAAAAAAATTATTCAATTCGTTTAATTACATGTATTAACGCTTGAAGGAAATGATTCTAGTCAAACATTGGCCGCAAGAGTTGTGATTGTCTTGCAAGGATGCTCTTAATGGTCAAGGCTTTTCAGGCCCCTTGACCTTCAATGGTCCAATAAGAACCTGAACCATTTCTGTGGTCAATGGACCAATATGCTGCAGCTTTTAATTAAAAATCTATAAAATTTCAATTTTATGATAGATAATTTATTTTGTATGAGTGTCTCCGGCTCACTAGAAGATAAAATGTCTAAAAAATGACTTTTTTTTTTTTCAGTAAAGGAAAGCAACAAGAGGTACTAGGAAGAAACTGATAATGGTGAGAAAACAAACAGCCAATTTTGATAGATAAATCACAAATCCACGGCCGATCGTCACCACCTGAACCCCTCCTTCCTCGCTCCAAGCCGCTGCGACCTGAGCCGTCGCCAACGCTGACGAACCCGACGAGCAGCCATCAAGCCCGTCTCCTTCGTCCCGTGACCGCCGACACCAAAGCCGCCTCCTCCTTGCTCCGGTCGCGCTCCTCTTCGTCGTCAAGTCGCCGTTCTGAGCCGCGCCCTCCTCGCCATCGCTCGTCCCGTCCATCGATCCTTTGTCGCCTCGCCGTTAGCGTCACCTGCAGCCCGAGGTGAGCAGATCCACGGGTCAATGGTGACCCATTTGAGGCGGGTCGACCCGCGACCCGGATGCTTGTGGGTTGAGTCTCGTGGGCCGAGCCGAGCTAAGATGAGTTGGGTCTTGAATCTTGTGTGGGCTTGATGGGTCTGGGCTGGTCCTGTGCGCGCCTGGGCTCTAGCTTGGGCCTTGGGCTGGGCTTGGACTTGGCCCAGTCCAGAAATATAATAAAATAAAATAAAATATAATCTGGTTTTAATAATTATTTCCTGATACTAAATAATTTTTGGAAAACAATTATATACATGATTTAATTGGAAATATTTTGGGAAAATATGAGATATGGAAAATAAATAATATTTATGCATACGAGAATAATTTGGAAATATAAATGTGTATTTATAAATTCGTAATTATTTTCAGAAAAAAAGTTTATAAGGTTATACTTCTGGAAATGGAGTTTTCTAAAGATAATAATACTCGGGAATTATATTTTGGGAAGTATAATTAATTTATGAAAATATTTTTAAGAGTTTTAATTAAAGTATGGTACCGAAATTATATTCGGAAATACGTACGGTAAAATATTTTCGGTAAAAGATAATAATAACGGATAAGAACCGGGATGGGTTATTTCGCAGTTTGGCATCATAGTATACCGATTATGTGCAGTGGTATAGGTTTGGATATCGGGCAGTTTCCCGAGGAGCCGACGTCGGACCGGTCATTGTCTCCGGAGTTGAGTAATCGGCCAAGGTGAGGATGGATAACCCTTGTTATGTTGCCTGTAATACTTTGTGTGTTTTGTTGTTTGAATGAACTACTGAGAGGGTCATTGTTGGATATTTGACTGTTATGGTTATTGATGTTGCTGTTGTTGGACTATGTTATTGGTCGTGTGGATATTGTGATGAACTGTTAATTGTGAATAATTGGTGTTATATGTATTGTTGTTGGATACTCGATAATATGGAATTGTGTTGGTTATTTGGCTGCTATGGTTATTGTTGTTGTTGTTGCTATGATGTTGATTTAATTGATTGAACCGCTGTATGACTGTTATTGGTTTATTGGATACTGTGTTGTGATTGTTATTGGACTGTGAGTAATTGATGATATGAAACTGTTGATGGAATGGTCTGTTGTATAACTTGAGCTAATAGGAAGTTGGATAATTGTTTGACTGTTATAGATATTGTGATTGTTGTCGGTAGACAGTGTTGTGATTGAATAATTGGAATAAACTATTGACTATGGATAATTGAGAAATGGAAATTGGAAATTGGAAGTTGGGAATTGATATGAGATGATGATACAGTTGTCATATGAAAAGTAGTGGTACGACCCGATGGTTTGAAAATTAATTTTGGGATGCTATGGTCGGTTACTTGGTTTGGTTACTTGATTTGGTTGGCATGTTGTTGCCTGTGGTTAGGGTATACCAAATACCCAGTGGTTCGGATATACCGAATATCCGGTTGGCATGTTGATGCCTGTGGTTGGGGTATACCGAATACCCAGTGGTTTGGATATACCAAATATCCGGTTTTGGGTTGTTGAACCCGGTATGGTAAGAATAGTATGGTTCTCTTGACCTAGCATCCGGAATTAATTGATAACCTGGTACGACCCTAGCTTGACCAGTGAGAGGGGCCCGGAAGATAAAATTGGGAATGATAATAATTATTTTTTTGGTCTTGGCTCAGTTTGTTGAGATATGTTATTACTTGTCTGTGTTTGCTTTTAAGTATTACGGTTGCCTACATATCACTGTTTATCTTTGGTTGGTGAGCACTTCGGACTCACCCCTCACCTGCGGGCTTTCATCCCGTAGGATGAGTTATTTGTTGTACAGGTTTGGTGCATTCCAGACAGGCTGCGGCGTTATCCCTTGGACAGGGCTCGGATCCATAGTTTGCATCGTGTGTCGCATACAGTGTCTTTGTGAGTTATTAAGTCTTCCGCTGTGCATTGTTGGGCCATTGGGCCGGTTATGATGTTGTTGATGTTGGGCCGTAGGACCATATTTGTTGTTTATATTTTGGGCTGTTGAGCCAGAGTTTATGTTTTATACATTGTATGCTGGGTTTGATTGGTTGGGTCGTCACAGTTCCGGCACGTGTTTACTGTGTACGGTAAATACGGGTCGGGGCGTTTTAAATTGGATCTGTTTCGAAAACAAAAATCAATTTTTAAGTTAAAAGTGGATTTCCGTCCAGTTGGTGATTTGCCAATTGTAAGAAAACTTCTGAAAAGAAAAAAAACGTGGCACAATTATCTTTACTATTTAATTTTATTAAAAATATAAAATAATTAAAATATAAAGGAGAGAAAAAACAACCACAATTTCTTTCTCTTCTTTGAATTGACTTGCACCAAGGCTCATATTTAAATTCACTTTTAAGGATTGCTAAACAAAAAGCTATTATGAACAATTCTTATTCCATTAGATTATACAAGAATAATAAGCAAATAATAGTAATTAAAGAACAATTACTATAAAAACCTAACAACCAAAAAAGAACTTGAATACTTTAGAAAAATTACAAGTCTGTTATAACAACTCTCTTATAATATAAAAGTCAATAAATTAATAGGATTATCTTTTTATTAAATATATAAGTTAATATTATAAATTATATAATTTAGAATATCATGAATATTAACAAATATCGTTATCTGATAACAGTTAATATAAATCCTTAAAAAATTAATAGAATTATTCTCTTTATTAAATATATAATTTAATATTCTAAATTATATAATTTCGAATATCATGAAAATAAAAAAATATCGTTAACGAAAATTCAATTTAAGTATTACTATACAAAAAGTTATGAATGTGTATGCTTGTCTAAATTATCAAAAATAAAACCTTGCTTACATTATATATAAATTCTTCTCAAGAAAATAATTAATGTAAAAATATTTATTTATATGTTCTCAACAACAACTAGGATGGACAATAATTGTTGAAAAACAGAAAAACTATGACGAAGCACTGTCAAAGAGTTAGCAAAAACTACGAAGAGGAATAACGTCTACAAAAAAAAATAATACTAGAGAACATTTTTTGTAATTTATTATCAATAAGAACTATGGAGAAGAAAACAATTGAACTGTGGGGAAGAATAGTCGGATAGATAAAGAAAATATGGACAAGAATAACATCTACAAAATAACAATGTTTACGAAAAAGATAATAACGGAAAATAATTATCACAATAATTCATGAATGATGTGCTTGTAGTTACTATCAACAAGAATTATGAAGAAAAAAACAATTGATTTATAAATTCGTATTTTAATACAAAAACAATTTGTATTTTTCCGTTTAGAATATATATATATATATATATATATATATATATAAAATCAGTATCTACCTTATATATAAGTTCTATCCAGATAATGAAAAAAAATAATCGATAGTGAACAAAACTATAAACAAAGACTACAAAAAAGAATAATAATAAATAATAATAATATTTATTTACAATCCCCTTCATTAATAATATAATTTAATAATAAAAATTATATAACTTAGAATATCAAAGAATTACCAAATACTATTAATAATAATCGATTCATAAATTCATATTCTAATGAAAAAATTAATTTTGAATAATTCGTAGGTCTTGATCATGATTTTTTTTGTGTACATTATATATAAGTTTTTCTCAAGATAATGATTAATATATATGCATATATTTATATTTTCTCAACAACTACTTAAAATTATGATGAATAATAATTGTTGAAAATAATAGAACTATGATGAAGAATACCCGAAAATCCATTGATGTAGGCCGAAAAAACGTTTATCAAAAAGAATAATCACAAGAGCTCATGATAGATGTGTTTGTAATTTATTAAATTTTTTAACTAATATCATTAACAACAATCAATTTATAAATTCCTATTTCTCTAATTAATGCATATCCATTTGCCTAGATGATAAAAAAATCTTTGTCATTATTACATATAAATTCTTCTCGAAATAATGATTAATCTTATACCACGTGATTTTAAAAATATAATAGTGTACCACACGTGCATCGCACGTGCAGAAAAAACTAGTCCTAATAAAAGGAAGGAATTTAAAACAGATAAAAATGGAAGAAAGTGGCACAAATGTAATTAACTGTCTTATATAGATTAGAAAATAAGGGGAGAAATATAAAAAAAGCAATTGGCTGTCTTATATAGAATAGAATTAAGGAAAAAATCCAGAGAATATTTAGTGATTGGAAGGATTAGAAAAAAAGATTGAGATAATAAAAAGGAAAACAATAAAAAAATAATAAAAGAAAATCTTAAATAAAGAAACAATCTTATAATTATTTTAGAGATCCAGTATAGTTTTTGATCGGGCAAAAAAAAAAGCATCAGTGGTGTCATCATCGCCCCGTTGGTCCAGGCCCCGGTCAATATCGGTTACATCCTGGCATTAGACCCTCCTCATAGGAGAGACCGCCCACCGGGGCACCAGCGGACACCCTGGCCTGCTACGCGTCATAGTGTCGGGGAGACCCCGGGCTCAACGGCCACCACCCCACAGTGTGGAAGGCCATATTCGGAAAGTTTTTTTTTATAAATGTAACTTTACTGGTATAGAAAATTTAATTTCACCAATATGTCTAGTCCGTGAACTTAAAATATCATATGTTAAAATGTAACTGATAAAGCTCAACTAACATCCTTAATTATACAAATCATTTATCTCACGCTCAAATCACCAACCAAAACAGTAGTACAGACAGTGCTTAGAATCATTTCCCAAGCTTTGCTGCATTCATCATGGTTGGACTTACAACACTGAACCCACCATCCACCATAAGATTAAGCCCACTCACATATTGTGCCTCATCACTAGCCAAATATAGAGCAGCTCGTGCCACATCTTCTGGCTTGAGCACATGCCCCTTGAGATTTCCCATGCCACTGATTAGTGCTTCTCCTGCAGCAACTCCTTCGGCTTCGACCTCTCCTGCTATGCGAGTCACCACTGCAAATGGTGAAACACAGTTCACCCTTATACCAAATTGGCCTAATTCTGCAGCCAAGCTTTTCACTAGCCCCAAAATCCCATATTTGGTCACTGCGTAGGCAGGAGTTCCAATCCCTGCAATTCCTGTGCAAGCACTAGCAGTAAATAGTATGTTACCTTGACCCTGGGGCACCATCACCTTGGCTGCATATTTGGCACCAAGGAAAGCACCAACCAAGTTGATACTAATGACACGGTCCAATTCTGACTTTTTGGTATCCATAACACTTCCATTGACACGGTCAATAACGCCGGCATTGTTGTACATTATATCTAGCTTCCCATATTTGGCAATTGTGGCATCAATTAGATTGCAGACATCATCTTCCTTTGACACATCACAGTGGATATAGCAAACATTCTCTCCAAGCTTTGCTGCAATGGCTTGTCCTCGATCATCTTCAACATCCGCAATCACAACCTTGGAACCATTTTCGTGGAAAAGATGCACTGCACTCTCTCCAATTCCACTTGCACCTCCTGTTATAATTGCCACTTTGCCTGCTAACCTGAATATGCATAGGATCTGTGACTTGGTAATAGACTAATGTAAAAGCAAACTGCAATTTGCAATTCCAAAATAAACCCATGTACGGAAATTTTGTTATGATAATAGAATTTTTAATTTCGTATGATAATAATATTATAAAACCATGTACCTAGCGTGTTAATACAGTTATGGTATGAATTGACCAAAATCAAACAAAATAAAAAAAATGTAGGTTAGAATGACAGCTACTGGGATGGCTGGCTGCATACACTTTTTTCTACTAGTGAAAGTTGACCTTCTTTTAAAAAAAATATGTGATCTTCAAAGCCGTCTTAAACCTATACATTTCAGAGACTTTCTGTTTCTTTTGTTCTTATTTACACGGCTCATATGATTAATTCACACTTTTAAAAGCATCAACCACTCTATTGACCTAATCCGACTTTAGTTTATTTTCTAACTGTGACTATATATATATATATATATACACACACATATATATATATTATTTATTTAATCATCGAGAGGTTGGGCTTCATTGGCTAACCATAGCCTTTTCATTCTACTGAAGTTTGAAAATCAAGACTATCTGCGATGCAACAAGGATAGCCACAAAGGTACTCACAGTAACAATAAAAAGGGAATTCCATGTCAAGATATCAGAAAGGAAGACAAGAATCTACTACTACAGTATATCATGTCCAAAACAGAACTTTAGGCATCTATTTATTATCCTCACATGAAAACAAAACTTTTTAAAATAAAGAGCAAAATAGAAATTAGGAAACTAAACAATCGCAGAATAAGAGTTAAGTACCTTTGGCTTGGTGCTGATAAAGACGCAGCAGCCATCTTCCACTTGATCAGAGCTTGCAATAAAAGAAGGTAAAAGAAACCAAATTAAGGAGGATAGCAAATGAAACTTAATTAAAGCTTGGTTCTTCTGCTATAGGTAGTGACCATCTTCCCCATGTATTTATACACAAAGGGTTAGGATAATTAAAGCCTTTTTTCTTCACTGTTTGTTGCATTATTCAATTTCAACACGTAGAATGATATTTTCATAAGAAATCATCAATTTTCCATACGAATAGGTAAACAAGATATAAGTTGACATTGAGCTGATTGATTAATTTCTTAGTTATTTTTAATTCTACTCGCGACTCATCAATTGACAGGGACTTGAGAGTTGAGACCTCTTTTTTTTTTTTTTTTTCCTGTGATGATGATTGGAGAAGGGCAGGTTTTAGGCAAGGCGGTGAGTGTGAATAATTTATTATACTTGTTTTTTTTGCCAGTAAAACATGTCCGTTGTCATGTTCAATTTGTACATGGAGAGTGTAATTTAATGGAGCATTATCTGGCTAAATCTGCTCTTAATTATAGTTTTGTTTCTGATTTTGAGTCGGTTGTTACACCCTCCTTTGAGTTTTTGTTTAAGGTTGTTGCATGAGTTATTGAGGACTTAAGCTCATCAGCAGGTTGTCCATTCAAGACCAAAAAATACCTAGTACAGTCAGATGTAAAATAAAAATGGACAAGATGGACCGGAGTATAGATTAACTGTACGAAATTTTTTTATTGAATTCAAGTGAATGAGATCATCATCAATTGGGTGATCTCAATTACTAAGAGGTGAATTTGCAAGCAAGAAGTAGTAATTAATAGGTGTTCAAACAACTTACCAAGTCTTTTACAATTACATGCTAATATTTTAAGATCACAAGCCTTTGATCATGGCGTGCATAAGTGGGGTTCAGCCTTTGATACACACGCAAGTTTGGTAGCTATAAAAGTCCTGCAAACTAAATAATGTAACTATCAGGCATCTTCCACCCTGAATCTTTTGCAAATATAATCCATTGGTTTTAAAATAAAGAACTTTCTTAAAAATTGACAAACTTTTACTGGGGTTCAGGGTGGGAGGTTGTTGCCTTGTCTCTATTTTTTTTGTCAATGCAGGGTATTGAGAGGATTGTGTTGTTGATCAGATTGGTATAATCTTTTGTAAAGTCAATCGGTGGGCGGTGCACGGAATAGCCTAGGCGCTGTTTTTCTATTAATATTTGGTGATTTGTATGGGACTAAGTTGTGCAAGTTTTATTAACTTCTGTGTACGTACTCGCCATGTCTTGAAATTTATTCACATTATCAGTTCCGAATTAGTATATAATGAAAGGTTTAATTGGTCACTAATCCAAAACATGCTAATCCAAAACTTTACGGCAAACAATATGTTGATTTTTTTTTTTTGATAAATGTTGATTTTTTTTTTGGGTGATGTCAAAACGAACATGGAAGGATTAACAGATTACATTGTTTGGGCTAAACTTTTGCTTTTTCTCTGGCCCATATCTTACTTGTCAACAACCTTTTACAAATGGCTTCGGCTCGTTAAATGGGCCAAATTATTTATGTCTTTTTCAGCCCAATAAATTGTAACCAATTCTTCTTATTAACTCGTCTACACGGGCTTACTTTTCCGATTTCCTTAATTCTTTAAAATTCCAAAGCCCAAAGATTAGGCTGTCCCCATCCAACTCATTTATAAAAAGATAAGATGATGTTGGGTAATTAAAATACAGATACCTTATTGGTCGGGTCCGAATTAAAAAAAAAAAGAAAAACTCTCTGGCACGAATTTTTTTTTGTCTCTTATTAACATATGTGATATATATATATCACTATTATCCACTATTTAATTTTGAAATTTAAATTTCCATGTTGAGATTTGGCTTATTTATCTATAGAATCATCATTTTAACAGACACCTCTAATATACCAAATATGTATATTGAACTTTTGTGTTGTCAATTTTTAAGTTATGGATAGATTTAAATCTAGGAAAATAAATAAAATCTAAAAGGAAGGAAAATTGTTATAAGATTTTCTAATCCATTTATCTTGACTAATATTAATTAATTATTAATTAGGGATGCTAATGTACTACATGTATAAGGGAAAAAAGTTTTTGTAAGGATATAATTACCAAAGCAAGACTTTCTTCTTCTGTTTTTTTTTTTCCTTCGTTTTGTTGCACTTCAAAAAATACTAAAAAAGAAGTTGGCTCGAGATATTTTCCCCAATAATGGTCACTTTCAAAGCATGAACACACACCTCCCAAAATAAAAGAGTTAATTAATAAGAACTCGCCTCTGTGTAATATCTATCTTGCACAAAGCATTCTCTCATAAACCCTCGCTACTTACTCTTATCTATCGCCAATGGCTACCATCTTCACGAGCTTTGCACCTATTGCCTCTATTAGACCCATCTCTTCTTCTGCTCCTTCTTCTTCTTCTTCGCATTTGTTATCCCACCGCCGCCGTTCGGCGAACGCTCATCTCACTTCCAATGGACGCCTAGTGGTTCACTGCTCTTCCGAGATGGGACCCACCTCGGAACCCATTAATCTCAGGTCGAATTTCGTTTCTTTTTTCTTATTTGTATTGCAATTTGCAGGTGTTTGTGAAAATGTCTCTGTGGAGCTAAAATGCTGTTTTCGTTGGGTTTCTTCTTATTGGCGTTTTTTTTTTTTTCCTTTTGTGACAGGGAGCCGCAGATGTCATCCATGGCTCCTTTTGAGTCTTCGAGGCCGTCTTATAAATGGCAAAGGGTGTTGCTCAAAGTGAGCGGGGAAGCACTTGCAGGGGACCACCAGCAGAATATAGACCCAAAGGTTTGTGCTAAATGTCTGTTAGTTTTGATAATTTGTTGGGTTTTCTATCCTTCTGGGTGGCTACTAATGGTTTCATTTGTTGGGATGATGCAGGTCACGATGGCCATTGCAAAGGAGGTTGCATCCGTCACTCGCCTTGGCGTTGAGGTAAATTGGAAAGCTTGTGGATTAACCACTCAATAATGGGAAATTTTTGTTGTTGGAAATGATTTGTTGGGTTTTAGGGGTTTACTTGAAACTTGTTTTCAGGTTGCAATTGTTGTTGGTGGGGGAAATATCTTCCGTGGATCCTCTTGGGCTGGAAGCAGTGGCCTTGACCGTTCATCTGCTGACTACATTGGGTATGTTGCTGAACTTATACAATGCATGGTCCATCTCCCATTATAAGTTGTTTGGTGACAGAGATACCTCGATTGTAGTAACTCTTAACTAGGAAGATGAATCGCAATTATATGCATGCAAATGTTGCTTGGAGCTTGTGATAATCTCACTCCTTTTAAGTTAAAATTAAAAGAAGTTAAGGTTTTCATGTCTAGTATCTTGCAGGTTTGGTATTGTTGTATTTGGCTTTCATGAATTTCAGATGCAACCATCTTCTCTTACTTGCCATGGGCTAAGATTTTAATAAAATAATGGATGGCAATTTTACTTGCTGCTTATATCAACATCAAACAAGGAATTAACAGAACTAGAAAACTTCAAATTGATATTGCAATTTGATAATAATTTCTTAGGTTGAGTAATTTCAAGGGCACGGGCCTTGTTGAGCAGTTGATTGATGGCTTACAAGCGTTTTGATTTATTTACTTCATTGAGATTTTATGCAGTTTTGCTTCTTTTTAAATATATATTGGCAGAAGAAACTACACTTGAAACATATTTGTCAGTATCAAACTATATCTCTTTAATTTGTAGTTAGTATGCGTTCTACATGCCTTACCATAATGTACTATGGCTGGTGGTCAAAAGTTTTCAAAATTGTGAGCCTGTGCTCTTATCATGCCATTGCTTGATTTCTTTTGACAATGTGGTGGAGGAGAGTTGATAGCATACAGTCTGAAGGATGCGAAGTGGTGCTCTACTGTCATTTGTGCTATGTATAATCATTTTCTTCTTCATATCTCAGATGCTGACAGATTATAAAATATCCTGAAGATTATCATACCTATTTTCACAATGATCTTACAAGATGAATGCAACTTTTGTCACCTTTCTTTGTGTAGATTTTGCTTCTCTCTGAAATACTTGAGCTTTCATTTGAAGCTCGTATTCCCCTGTCATCTAATTTGCATGCTGTTTGTTTATTTGGGCAAATAGAATGCTGGCAACTGTCATGAATGCTATCTATCTTCAAGCAACAATGGAGAGCATTGGCATCCCAACTAGGGTTCAGACTGCCTTTCGAATGTCAGAAGTTGCTGAACCGTATATACGTAGAAGAGCAGTAAGGCATTTAGAGAAAGGAAGGGTTGTCATTTTTGCGGCTGGAACAGGAAATCCATTCTTTACCACAGATACTGCTGCAGCCCTACGCTGTGCGGAAAGTAAGTTATCTCAACTATGTCAGAGATCCAGAATTCTGTTTTTCTTGTTGAATCGGTAGACCTGCATTATATAGGATTTCTTTCATAAGCTATTTTATATGGTTCCATGTTTCTTCGCATGCAATATATCTTATATGCATCTCATCCCCTACAAAAATGAAGTCGATACCTTAATATTGCAATCAATTTCTCTGATGTGATGGTTTCAACTGTCTGGCCAGTTAATGCACAGGTTGTGCTGAAAGCTACAAATGTCGATGGGGTCTTTGATGATGATCCCAGGCATAATCCAGATGCTTGTCTTCTTGATACTCTAACTTACCAGGAGGTGACCTCAAAAGATCTTTCAGTGATGGACATGACTGCGATTACTTTGTGTCAAGAAAACAATATACCTGGTATGTTTTCAAATTTGCATGTGCCTTTGGTAGTCTTCTTTTTCCTTCTTTCCTAACAGTGTCTCCAGGACTCCTGTTAAAATAAAGCCCCCTTAATCACATGCGTGTTTCATTATTTGAGTAATACAGCCACTAATGGATTAAATTCCAAGTATTAATATAAGACTAAGTCTGAGCGAGCCACCTGTATAATTATTTCTTGGGGTTAACTAACGACTTATTATATTCATCATTTGCTGCTAAACCTCACCTGTCACTCCACTTTCTCCTTGCAGTTGTTGTATTCAATCTATCAAAGCCGGGTAACATCGCAAAAGCCATAAAGGGTGAAAAGGTTGGCACACTGATCGGAAGCACATCAATTTCAACAATGGCAAATGCATCATAGGTAGACAGTTTGTTTCTTGTCTGGTTGAGATATAGGACTCTAGATTCGGGGATTCTTGTTACTCATGCTAAATGCTTAAACTTTTTTTGGTGTCTTCACCTCTGGCTTGGATAACAAACCTAGCTTGAGGGAAGTCATCTGAATGACTTGGAAAGTCACAATGTAAATAATTTTGTTATAATATTGAATTTTGTTGGGACGTCCATGAATCTGATTTCAGTCTGCTTGAAAGTTTTATCTAAATGGCATTGAAGAGATATATGTTCTGGTGAGTTCTCACTTTGCTGTTATAAATAAAGTAGCTGGACACCAAGAAATGAGAAGGAAATGGAAATTAGAAAAAGAGATTAGAAATGGGGAATATTCTTGGCCTGTTATCTTCTAGATTGAGGTGTAGTTGTGACGCACCTCTCGCGTTTCAAAAGTGTTGTAGTATGAAATTGACTGGATAGCTTCACTTGAAGTCTTAGTATTGAGACTTTGAAGTTTGAACTCCACGGGTGTTGACTTTTGTTTTTGTTTGTTAAAGATATACGTACCTGTTTTTCTGAAGGGAAAATTATGATGGTAATCATTAAGGACAGCATTCTACGTTCTTTGCCTTTTCTTCTGGAACCAATTGCCTATCTCTTAGGGCTTCAAGGGCATTGTTTGGTACATCGATGTAACATGCAAAGAGAGACAAACTTGTTGTACTGAGTATTATTAAAACTTCCAAAAAGGGGGAAACTAACGAGAGAAGTAGATTATGAGATAAACGTTCTTTGCTATTTCCAGTTTCCTTGGCGAGGAGTAGTACATTCTCTGGGTTGAAGAAAGCTGGAAATTGGGTGAGGAGTAGTAAATGCTCAGACCTAACAACTGTACTGTACAGATGGAAGTCTGTCCCAAAAGCTGCCACCAAAATGGCCCATGTGAGTTTACAAAAGCCCTTTGATATACATTTTTTTCTTCATCAAATAAAGCCCACAATAAATATTTTATAAAACAACAAAAAAAATCTACAAATTTTGCTAATTTCGCTATTGGCAATTTGACAAATTACCCACCAAAGCCTCAAAAAGTCAAAAGTGTACAACAAATTTGGCTAATTTCCTACCTACTAAAAAAAACACTATGGATTTTGCAACAACAATAGTTAGTCAATGCAAGAACACAACCAACCCTCTGTCACAGACTTTGTCTTGGTCATTACAAGAACTCTCTCTAAATCTATAACCTCGTCATCATCGTGAGCTAATAATAATCACAAGTCCATAAACAGGTTAAAAAAATCCGGTGAATGTAGAGGAGAAACTATAGTATTTGAAGAAAGAAAAGCTGAAGAAGGGCTAGCCATGAAACCACTACTGGCCCCACTAAAGAATGGACTCATGTCATTAAAGAAAGACGGGCTCGGGTCCGCCGCCGGGGAGAAGAACCCGGTTGGCACAGGCGGCAGCATGGCCGGCCCCGGCGACAGGATCCCCGGAGCTTGACCACCAACCTGCAACCCCTCCACCATCCCCATGATATCAGCAGCACTACTCCCGTCGCCGCCGGCGGCGGAAGAGGCAGCGCTCGGTCTCATAAACTCCCTGGGGCTGGCCAGCTTCTCGGTGGCAGCCAGCCTCGCGGCCGGAGAGACGGCCCCGTCGTCGGAGAAGTTGCCGGAGGAGAGGCCCGTGAGGCGCTGGACGACGGACATGAATTCCGAGACCTCGGTGTGGATGACCTTAGGGGAGACCGCGTAGATGATGACCGGCTGCTGCCTCGGAGGAGGGAGCGGCGGTTTCTTGATCTTGTGGGAGTCTTGGTGGAGCTTGAGCGCCGTGGGGCGAGGCCCCTGGAGTTGGACCTGCTTCTTTGGAGCTGGAGGCGGCTGTGATGACGGCTGGTGGTACTGGTGGTGTTGTTGTTGTTGTGGCGGTGGTGGTGGGTGTGGTGGTTTGCCGCCGGTGAAGTAGTGAGGCGGGTCCATGGTGGTGGTGATGGTGGATTCTTGATTATTATTGTGTTGGTGTGCGTTAATATGAGAGAGATAGAGAGGGGGAAGGAACTGGAAAGAAAGAAACAAAAATGGTGTGGAAATCTTTGTATTGTATTGTATTGTAAAGTGACCCAATTTTGGGGGCAATTATTTTATTTTTCTGGTTGTTGTGGGAAATTAAATAGCTTGTTGGTACAAGTTTGAAGGGAAGAAGTGATGTTTCTTACCATTTATTCATTTGTTTTAGAGGATGAGAAATAAAAGTCAAAAGGAAAAGCAAAGGAATTGCAATTGGGGAGTAGTAGTAGCAAATAAAGGGGTAGCAAGTAGTAGCGCAACATAGCTTTCAGAATTGATCAGGTCAGTCAAAGAAGAAGGTCGTTCTTGCAGTCGCTGACCTTTCTCTTGCTAACTACTGGTAGAATTTAATATTCATTCATACGCGGTCTTGTGAAACAACAAAAAAATAAAAAATTATACGCGTTGGCCAGATCAAAGGGAAAGCAACAAGATTTATTTATTGCAAAGGGTAAATCACCGTTTTAAGGGTCTTTTCTTGGTCTTTTCATAGGGGTGTAAGCGAGTCAAGCTATTCGCGAGCTACTCGGGATCGACTCGGCGACTACTCGAACTCGACTCGTACTTATCGAGCTCGAGTCGAGCTTGAAAGGCTATCGAGCAGAGCTCGAGCTCACTAGTACTCAGCTCGTAAAGCTCGCGAGCCTTAACGAGCTTTGCTCTTATAAGGCTTAGGGTATGGGCTTGTAATTGGAGGGTGGCTTTGCAATCGCGTGGGTTATACTTGTTCACGGGCAGGATGCTTAGGCTCGGGTTTGGTGTTGCTGGTGAAGAACCGAGACTGTCGCCTCCCATCTCTTCCCCTTCGATTCTCCTCTTCTCCGTCTCTTCTTCCTTCTCTCCTTTTATCTTCTAGCCGCGATGGACCTAAAATCTCAAGCAGAGTCACCGAGGTGCCGTCTTCCTACGATCGATGAGTGAGGATTAGAGTTTTTTTTTTGATGCTAGAGTGAGGATTAGAGTACCTTAAAGGCAACAGAGATGGATAATCGGGTAAGGATCCACTCATTTGCTCTTCAGTTTCGTTTGGTGGGTTACAAGTTTTAATCATTTTTTTTTGGGTATTTTGTTGTTTCAGGAGCGACGGATTTGTGTAGATCCAAGTTCATGAGTGGATTAGATGCACAGTTTGGGTTTGTTTGGTTGCTTTGAGTTTCTCAAAGGTATACTCTCCTTGTTTGGTTCCTGAGGAAAAAAAGAGAAATTGAGAGATAATTATTTCTGTTAATGCAAATCCATGTGATTAGTAGTGGGCTGTTGCATGACAATTATGGTTTTGAAGTATCAAGAGAGCTCTAAAGGTACGTTGCTCTCAATTTTATGCTGTCCTTATTGTATTCCTTTTCGATTAGTTGCTGGAATTTCCTGCCCAGTCCTTGTTGTGATGCAATTGAATTTTTTTTTATTCCCTGGTTCAAATTTGTTTCTTTCAGATTGTACATTCAAGAAAATAGTTTACGCCTACTAAATTTTATTGGACAATGCTCTATCATGGTCTATTTAATATTATCGAGCTTAATTGAGCTCACGTTAACGAGCTCTAACGAGTTGAGACGTAGCTACTGAAACCAACCACCGCTTAACGAGCCGAGCTCGAGCAATGCAAAATCTAACGAGCTCGATCTCATGCTCAAATATACAAGCTCGATCGAGCTGAGCTCGAGCTCGAGCTCGAGCTTGGGATTTTCTTAACGAGCTCGAGTCGAGCATGGCACTACTCGGCTCGTTTACACCCCTCGGTCAATTGAACATCCAAGTCTAATGTGCATTATTACTTGTTTATATCTTCATTTATAACATGAAGATCGATGCTATTAGATAATTTATCCAACCTGACAATTGCTTGGTTAAGCTTCAGCGAGTTTGGTTTCAGTCGCGGCTCGGGTCAAATTTGATTAGTCGGGGCAAAATTCTGGATATCACTCGTACTTGAAGATGGGGGCGAAACGCTACGCACGAAGTTCGGAGGTATGCAACAACTTAGGAGGCTCAACATACATATATTTCTGTTGGGGAAAAATCATACCAATTCAACACAACAAAATCAACCGGAATTAAATGCGCAGCGGAATAACCCGGTCAATTTCTTTCCCCTCTTTGCACCATCAAAATGAGATATCAATCAACCAACCAAATTAATGCGAGCAACAAAACCAACACAACCACAACACCGAATATACGTGGAAAACCCCCAAGGCGGGGTAAAAACCACGGGACCGAAGTCCGTCAATCTCCACTATCACAAATAATAATGGGTTCACAATACAAGTTCTTCCCTAGATAAAACTAGAGGCTAACACATTAGCAGCAACATCAAGAATAATATATCTTGGCTCCAACAACAAACTCATCACTATACTAGTGGATTACAAGCAACAAATTAGAGGAGAAGTGGGTAAGTCTCACCAAATGGGTATAACACCAATACCCGGAAACATGAAGCTTCTCAACGATCAGCTCCGTTCACTTTGTAGAGCTTGAAGAGGAAAACAACATACTGAAATTTCATTAAGATCGGACTTCGTTTGCTATCCGATCAAGGCTTGCAAAGAGTTGAAACACATCCCCTTTTCTTCCTCTTCTCTCGTCAAAACTCTCTGCCTCTCCTCCTTTTTTTTTTTCCTTTTGTGTTTTTGCTGCTCTTCTTTTTGCTGCCTCACACGCACACACTGCCACTCACACTCTTTTTTTTTCTTTTCTAAGTCACATGTGTGACTTGCCAAATGGGTGTGGGCTCCATGTGTATTTGGACCCACCCAACAATCTCCCCCTCCAAACTCACATGGAGGGATCTACCAAGCCCGATTGTTTCCGGCAAAAAACAAGCTTCTCCTTCGGTAGTGGCTTAGTCATCATATCGGAGCTATTATCCTCCGTATGAATTTTCTCAACACATAATTGCTTCATCTCAATAGCTTCCCGTATCCATTGATACCGCACCTCAATGTGCTTGGACCTTGAATGAAAGGTAGGATTCTTACTGAGATGGATGGAACTTTGACTATCACAGTGCACAACGAACTTGTCTTGAATAAGACCAAGTTCCTCAAGAAGTTTCTTCATCCACATAACTTCTTTTCCACCGTCTGTCAGGGCAATATACTCGGCCTCTGTAGTGGACAATGCTACACACTTCTGCAACTTTGATTGCCATGACACGGCTCCCCCTGCAAAGGTCATCATGAACCCAGAAGTAGACTTCCTAGAATCAACATCTCCTGCCATATCCGCATCTATGTACCCCTCAAGTATCGGACTCCCATGGCCAAAGGATAAACACAAACTAGAAGTACCCCTGAGATACCGCAATATCCATTTCACGGCTGACCAATGCTCTTTACCCGGATTAGACATGAACCGGCTGACAACACCAACGGCATAGGCAATATCCGGCCTAGTGCACACCATGGCATACATCAAACTACCCACGGCTGAAGCATAAGGCACTTTCTTCATCTCTTCCTTCTCTTGGTCACTTGTAGGACTTTGCTTGGAACTAAGCCTAAAGTGAGCCGCAAGTGGAGAACACACAGGTTTCGCCTTGCTCATGTTGAACCTGCCAAGTATCTTCTCAATATATCTTTCCTGAGACAACCACAATATCTTCTTCTTTCTGTCTCTGGAGATCTTCATACCAAGTATTTGCTTTGCCGGTCCCAAATCCTTCATTGCAAATGAAGCACTCAAAGCCTTCTTCAAACTTCGGATTTTCTTTGCATCATGGCCAACAATCAACATATCATCCACATATAGCAAGAGGATAATAAAATTATCATCGGAGTACCTCTTGATATAGACACAATGATCAGAGGTAGTCCTGCTGAACTCATGATCTACCATGAAGGAGTCAAACTTCTTGTACCATTGCCTCGGAGCTTGCTTAAGACCATATAAGCTCTTCCTTAGCTTGCACACAAGGTTCTATTTTTCCTTGACTTCAAACCCTTCCAGTTGCTTCATGTAGATATCCTCTTCTAGCTCACCATGGAGAAAAGCTGTCTTCACATCAAGTTGCTCAATCTCCAAGTCCAAATGGGCAGCCAAACCCAAAACAACCCGGATAGAAGACATCTTCACAACGGGAGAAAAGATTTCATCAAAATCAATCCCCTTCTTTTGACCAAATTCTTTCACAACCAATCTCGCCTTGTACCTTGGCTGTGAAGTACTTTCTTCCATCTTTAACCTAAAGACCCATTTGTTGTTAAGTGCTCTCCTCCCTTTTGGCAACTCAACCAACTCATAAGTGTTGTTCTCATGCAAAGAATTCATCTCATCTTGCATGGCTTCTAACCATTTTCTTCTATCATCAAGTGACAAAGCCTCTTCATAGCTCTCCGGCTCTCCTTCATCTGTAACTGTCACCCACTCATTGGATGGATACCGTGTGGACAGTTGAGGCTCTCTTGATGATCTTCTCAACTGTGGTTGTGGTGGTGGCTCTACATCAACATGCTCTGGTGCATCATTATCAACCATAGGAACATCATCTGACTCAGGAGCAACTTGATCATCACTACCATTCTGCACATCTCCTCCATGATCAGCATGGACAAATGGAACTATACTCGGGCCACCTAGTACCTCACTAGAAGAAGAGGAAGTAGTACTAGGCTTCTCTGTCTCATCGAAGTCTTCTAGTGTTTGGTCTTCAAAGAACACCACATCTCTGCTCCTTATGATCTTCTTGTTTTTCAAATCCCACAATCTATACCCGAACTCATTTTGCCCATATCCAAGGAAGATACACTGCTTGGTCTTGCTATCAAGCTTGGACCTCTCATCTCTAGGCACATGAACAAATGCCTTACAGCCAAACACCTTCAAGTGCTTGTAGGACACATTCTTTCCACTCCACACTCTATCTGGAACATCACCATCAAGTGCCGTGGAAGGAGATAAATTGATCAAATCAACTACAGTCCTCATTGCCTCACCCCAAAATGACTTAGGCAATTTTGTATGAGAGAGCATACTAACAACTCTGTTGCAAATGGTTCTGTTCATTCTCTCTGCTACACCATTGTGTTGCGGTGTCTTGGGAGGTGTCTTCACAAGCTTGATGTCATAAGAGTTGCAATACTCTTCAAATGGACCCCGATACTCGCCACCATTGTCTACTTTAATGGCCTTCAACTTCATCCCAGTTTCTCTCTCAACACTGACATGGAACTTCTTGAACACATCAAGCACCTGATCTTTACTCTTCAATACAAAAGCCTACACTTTTCTAGAGTAGTCATCAATAAAGGTTACAAAATACAAAGCACCTCCATTGGATCTATCACTCATGAAACAAACATCAGTGTGAACTAAATCAAGAGCATTATTTTTTCTAGATGGAGGAAAAGTATGAAAAGACACTCTATGTTGCTTGCCAACTAAACAATGAGTGCAAGATTTAGACAAGGTACCTGACAAGCTTGGCAAGAATTCTTTCTTTGCAAGTAATTGTAGGCCTTTCTCACTCAAGTGCCCAAGTCTCTTATGCCACAACTCCATAGAGACTTCATGCTCAACAGCATTAACTTTATCATAGCAAGGCTTTGCTTGAGTTCGGTAGAGAGTATTCTCCTTTTTCCCTTTTGCCAAGACAATTGCACCCTTTCCTCTAGTAAGCTTCCAAATCCCATTACCAAAGCTACTATGATATCCCTCATCATCAAGAATACCGGTAGAGATCAAATTCAATCGAAGATCCGGAACATGTCCTACATCCTTGAGTAGCAACTTGAATCCAAGATTGGTTTATAGACAAATATCACCGACTCCAACAATCCGAGCATCGGACTTGTTACCCATCTTCAATGAGCCAAAGTCACCACTCTTGTAGGTACTAAAGAACTCTCTACAAGGTGTAACATTTCGGGAAGCACCACTGTCTAAAACCCATGTATATTCTTGCTGTGCAACATTAATGCTCTCCTCCTCATATAAAAGGAAGGAATCATCCTTGGAATCAATTGCCACTGCACTTGAATCTTCTTTGGCAACCTTCTTTCCTTCTCCCTTTTCTTGATCTCTCTTGAAGCTTCTACACTCTCTTTTGATGTGTCCCGACTTGTCACAGTAGTAGCATCTAATCTCACTTCTGAATTTGGAATTTCCTCTAGGCTTCCATTCTTTCTCCTTGTCACGAGACTTGGAATGTTTCCTCCCTTGCGGTTTTCTGCTCTTGCTCCTCCCCCTGTTCTCTGTAACAAGGGCCTCTGAATCAGTGGACTTAACCCCCAATTCTTTTCTCCTGGCGGCTTCATCCAACACACTATCCTTCACTGCATCTAAAGTGAGCTTCACAGCACGAGCAGAATTACTAAGAGATACTGTCAAAGTCTCCCAACTGTCTGGCAAAGAACTCAACAAAATCAATGCTTGCACTTCATCATCTAGATTTATCCCCAAAGTGGTCAAGTGGTTCAAGATCCCTTGGAAGTTGTTTAAGTGCTCTGACATATCATGCCCATCCGAATACTTCAGATTCACAAGTCTTTTAATCAGAAAGGCCTTGTTTTGCGCACTCCGCTTCTCAAACAAATCTTCCAGCTTCTTCCACAACTCATAAGCATCTGTGATCTGACTAACATGATGAACCACACTAACATCAATCCACTTTCGGATATTAGCAACTGTCTTTCTATTCAAAGAATTCCACTCTTTGTCAGCTTTTTGGCCTTCACACTCAATAGGCCCAAACAAATCATTGCAATACAAATGATCCTCCATATACATCTTCCACACAGAGTAATTTGATGAAGTGAGTTTTATCAAGCTAGCTTTATCCTCCATTTTGATATGCACAAGAAACCACAAACAATGAACCTTGGCTCCGCTACCAGTTTGTAGGGGAAAAATCACACCAATTCAACACAACAACAAAATCAACCGGAATTAAATGCGCAGCGGAATAACCCGGTCAATTTCTTTCCCCTCTTTGCACCATCAAAATGAGATATCAATCAACCAACCAAATTAATGCTAGCAACAAAACCAACACAACCACAACACCGAATATATGTGGAAAACCCCCAAGGCGGGGTAAAAACCACAGGACCGAAGTCCGTCAATCTCCACTATCACAAATAATAATGGGTTCACAATACAAGTTCTTCCCTAGATAAAACTAGAGGCTAACACACTAGCAGCAACATCAAGAATAATATATCTTGGCTCCAACAATAAACTCATCACTATACTAGTGGATTACAAGCAACAAATTAGAGGAGAAGTGGGTAAGTCTCACCAAATGGGTATAACACCAATACCCGGAAACATGAAGCTTCTCAACGATCAGCTCCATTCACTTCGTAGAGCTTGAAGAGGAGAACAACATACTGAAATTTCATCAAGATCGGACTTCGTTTGCTATCCGATCAAGGCTTGCAAAGAGTTGAAACACACCCCCTTTTCTTCCTCTTCTCTCGTCAAAACTCTCTGCCTTTCCTCCTTTTTTTTTCCTTTTGTGTTTTTGCTGCTCTTCTTTTTGCTGCCTCACACGCACACACTGCCACTCACACTCTTTTTTTTTCTTTTCTAAGTCACATGTGTGACTTGCCAAATGGGTGTGGGCTCCATGTGTATTTGGACCCACCCAACAATTTCAAAACAAGAATAATATTTTTTCCTCATATTTGTTTTGACCCACATGTTAAAAATGCAACCATTAAGACGACATCAATCATGATAAACCTCTTCCGTCAAATAGCAGAAGCTTTGAAAGTTGTGCATGACTCTGGGCATGTCTACGGGGATCTCAAACCCGAAGCTTTGAGTTTTAGGTACCTAACCAAGCCTACTGTAGCCTCACTTAAAGGGAGCATCAGATCTTCTCGAACAACAGAAACTCGTTCGGAGATAGGGGATCCTCATACGAGGTCCCGTCACCAACTGAGACGGCATAGAAATTCTCAGCTTCGCCCGGACTCATAAAAGAAGAAGCATCCATAGAGTCTAAAGAAAGATGGCCTAGATACCAGAAGAAGAAGAGAAAGACGAGAGAGCAGCAACGAGGAGTAAATGTAATGAGTGAATCCGAAGGGGCGGGCGGGTTAATAAAGAGGGAACCTTGAAGGGGCACCATCCCTCACCTCACCGTGGAAGAGACAGGAAACGAAAAGACGCAAACAATAGCCAAACGTCAACATGCGTGAGGAAGGTGAAAGGGCCATACCCCGCCCTGCCTATATGTAGCCTATCTGACAAGGTCTAGAAAGTAAATTTTGAATTCAAAAGAAAGAAAAGGAGAATAATAAAATTGGTAGCAAATGGGCAACACTAGACCTGAGCCCTAACATTCCAATTACACCTAGGGAGTTACCTGATGTGAAATAAGATTAGCCTTGTAAGTTTTCAGGGCCCAAGGTGGACAAACCCAAAGAAGATAAGAGCTCAAACAACACCCATGAAGTCAGTAAAAGAGAAAGGAAAAGCAAGACGGCGCAAAGGGGAGGCTACCCTGAATGTCGGCAGGAAAACCATGATTTTGGAAGGCACGAATCATTAAAACTTGCCTAGGAAGAATGCTATGTGACCTCCCTTCATCTATAAATAGCAGAAGCCATAACAAGAAGGTCACGACAAATTGTATGCAGTAACACAATTTCCATAATAAACTGAAATTCTTCCATACAAGGTTATTAAACTCGGACCAGTCACTGACCTGTTTCAGTGGTCGGGTCACGAGTTAAGAAGTTTAACTGGGGTCTAACCGGATCTGATCAGTATTAGAATTAAAACTAAAATTGTATAATTTTTTTAACAAAGGTCCAACCAAAGGTCTGACCAAAATAAAATTTTGAAATTTTTTACTTTTGACCCGGAAAAACCCCGAAATAGGTCAATAAAACCGGAAAACTTGGAGAACCCGTCATGACCCGGCCGGTTATTTGGAGGATAAAACCCGGAGGGGCAAAAATCCGGATTTGTCTCCGGGTCACGGTTACCCGGGTTCAATCGGTCGGGCCGGGTCGGGTTTGATAACCATGCTTCCATATCATCCTCATAGAAAGCAAACATAACTATGCTCTAAAGGTGGCAAACTGATTATCCATGGGTATCCATGGGTTGATGCATAAATGGTTCACACCCATTTATTTCTATTTATTCATTTATAACCCATCAAAAAATTTAAATAGATAATTATATCCATTTTGACCCATTATACCCATCAATCCATTTATTCTTAATATTAATTTTTAAAAATTTGTGTTTTAATGTTTTAAATTTTATAAATAATAATCCGACATATCTCATATTAACCCGAAACAACCCATATAAGCCAAATTAAACACAGACTGAATGGACTTAATCGGGCCTAACCTGACCCAATTAGGCCCACATAGATTGACTCAATTTGAGCTCAACCTAGCCCACATAAGGCCCAATTAGACCCATATGAGATGGCCCGGATCGAGCCCAATTAGGCCTGACGGATGATCTGAGATGGGCCCAATTGGGCTCTTCAAGTCTTGAACAGCCTAAGGTTTGGTTTTTTCGCTTATCCGTTGCAGTATTGTGTTCTTAGCTTTGTTCTTATTCCTTAGGCATAAGGTTGACCAAATTGTGGCAATTTCAGGTAGTTTGTCTTGGGCATAAAGGATCAGAAAAGCGATAACAATTGCATCTTTTTTTTTTTTCCTTTGGAGAATTGATAACCATCATACCTTTGGTAGGAAGAAAAGGAGAAATCAGAAGTCATAAAAACAAAAAGTTAACACCACCTAATGTAACCCAACCATGCTACATAAAAGTTATGAAAGCATCTCCTTGATTCCAACCTCATCACCATAATTTCGGACAGCATGTAACTTCATCAGACTCTTGACTACCTTCTTCATTTCAGGGCATCCCGAAGGATAAAATTCCATACATTCCAATGCTAACTTTGTAATCTTGATTCCATCTTTCGAACTGAATCCTCGCTCTGTCATAAAGTTTTTATTCACAAGCGAAAATTGAGATCTAGAAGGGCCAGGCACAGATAATTTTGCTTTGTACTCTTCTTGATTCACAAAGTTCTTCGATATAAGACTTAACAGTATCTCACCGAATGCGATAACATCATCACGGCGTTCCAAAGGTCCTGTACAAGTTTATAACATTAAGCCTTAAATGATTAGTGCATTCTCATTATGCAGACTGTTTATACCAATCAATCCATCAAGGAAGGAATTAATAGGAAATGCACATCTTCTCAAAACTAATAGTCCGTTTTTCCTATATTTGTCATACCATCACCGTGTATGTAATAATGACCATAGCCAGCTGCCCCACGTCTATGAAATTTTTCGAATCTTCGCTCCGGAAGGATCCCTCCAGCAAGCATTCCGAAATCCAGTAGTTTAGGAAAGCCGTCCTACAAATCAAAGGAGGACAAGTTGTGCAAAGTGAGCAGGAGAACATAGAAAAGTGAGAAGGTATCAATATTGAAGAATACTAAAAGCAACCTGATCTAAGATTATATGAGCTGCACATATATTGCGAACAAGGTACTGAATACGGTGTGGAACGGGATGGTGTAGAAAATTGAGGAGCACGGCAAAACCTAAAGCAACCTTAATTCTTTGAAGCCAAGTAAAATTATCTGAAACTCAAACAAGGAATGCTTGTTCAGGATTCATACAGTTGCTCTAAAAATTGAATGAGAATAAACCTTAAAGTTATAAGACGACATTTGCTCAGGAATTAATGTCCAGAAAAGACCGATAAAAATTTTGAATATAACAAGAAAACATTTGCTCAGGATTATATGTTATACTTACCTTTCACCATAAGGTTATGTATAGTATCCAATGGCTTTAGATCGTATACAATAGCCAGTTGTTTTCCTTCAAAGCAGTATCCAACTAATTTTAGCATATTTGGATGAGACATAAACTTTGGATGCTGAAGCAAAACAAGTTCATCCTACAAGGCATTTTAAAAATTAGTCAAACTTGTAGTATAATGTCGAACATATAACAACAACGGCAGAAAATGCTTTTCTGCTAACATACCCACAGCCTTCTTTCATATTCACATGTAACGTACGTACGTTCAGGAATCTTCCATATCTTCACAGTGACTTCCTTTCCTGCCGTCTTTCCCCGAAACACTCGTCCAAATTCAAAGTCTCCGATGATATTGCCTTCACTAAATCCTTCTGTGAGGGCGCTGATGTCTTCATATGAGAATACTTGTATAGCCTTGTGCCCATCTGTCATGTGACACAAAACCATAGTTGCACCCAGGATACATCAAGGAGATAAAATCAAATGCAGAATTTCGTATATTATTCATGACAGAACTGATCCTCACCTGGATGGAACTTGGGGCTTGTATGACTCTTGAACAATTTGTTTTGCCAGAACATGAACGGTGATAGATGCCGTCCATACAAGCAGGACAGCATGAGTAGAGAGTCAGATCTCTTCAGCATCACTCTGGAAAACCCTGTCCACAAAAAAGTACGTCAATGGGTAATGTGTTATAGTTCTGGGTATTAGCCCTTTGTTCTAACCATCCAACAACAGGTTGTCAAGTAGGACAAAAGTTCCAATGATTAACTTATTGCTTGTACAACACCATGCTTGAGCAAAACCATTTTACAGAAAGAACTGAAATGTCATCTCATGTACCTGATAATTTATTTGCTAGGTCAGTAGCATGATCGCCATGAGGAATCTGGTCAATTCCCAATGAGTTTCCATGACCCTGAACAATTTCCAACTTCAGCAGATAACTAACAACTTGTTTCATTGTTGGGCGCTTTAGAGGATCATATTCCACGCATTGCATTGCCAGATTAGTAAGTTTAGTTCCGTCCCGAGAATAAAAAAGCGGTTCTGACTCTATGTTGGCATGCACTAGCGAAATGTTATGTTTACTAGAATGAGACTGTTGTTGTCTGTACTCACCCCACGCCCATTCTTGAACACTAGGTTTACCAGAGGTAAAATCTTCTTCAGTGTAGACTTTGTTTGTAATTAGTCCCAACAGTACAACACCAAATGAAAAAACGTCACATTTTTCTGACCATGCACCTACATATATAATGACACAAAGAATAGAATAATGAGGGCATAAGGGATAAAAGTGAGAGTTCCAAAATGCAAAACACCACAATTAGCCGGGTTTATTGCTCTCCTGCTGATTTAATGGCTGACCTATTCTTTGGAAAGGCAAAACCAAACAAACAGACAGAAAAAATTGAGATGGAGGCCAATTACTTCAAATTATAAGAATGCAAAAATTCCGAAAGAAGAGAAGTTCTATTTAATTGTTCAAGGAAAGCTGCAGGTATTCAAGTCTCCAAGAAGGAAAGGGTATGCTTTTAAATCGGCTTAGTGGACCTGTGTCCAGTGGACCACCTTTGATTTTTCCTCTGGATTTTTCATTACCGAGGTTTCTTGGGATAATCTTTTAGGCATAGACAGAAATTTGAGCAGTAGAAACATAAGACGGCAAATCGCCTTGGGAACTTTTCATAAATGGAGACGAGATGATTATTTCTTATCATTGAAACTCTTGAAAACTAAGCTGTTCTGGGCCAAAATAATGACACAAGAATGAATGTGAATAAGTAGAAAATGCATAGCAATTATATATGTAAAGAAAAAACGAAAGCAAATACCTGGACGGGCACCAACTGGATCGATATAGCCATGACACCCATCAACATATTGATTTGTAAGCTCTGTTCTGTCAGTAAGAATTCCCCCAGATATCATGCCAAAGTCATATATTACTGGTTTGTAATCCTAAAAATCAATGAAACTCAGGTTATTGTAGACATCTAAAATGTCTGCCAAGGAAAGGAAAATGAAGGAATCAGAGGAACAATGAGATACCTTATCAATCATTATATGAGATGCACATAGATTGCAAAGCAGATATGGTGGATTTAATGGATCCTCAATCTGATGCAAGAACTCAAGTGCAGAAGCAATTCCGATAGCAATATTGATCCTTTGTGGCCAGGACAAACTACCTGAAAATGCCATATGCTTGATTACTTTTTCCATCACAACCTTATACTTAAAGAAACAAGAACAAAGCTAAAGCACTACTGCAGAGGATAAGCAGAAAAACCAAGCAGTGAGTCTGTTTAAGACCGTGGAAAGCATAGTTACATTGGCTGTTTGTGACAAAAACAGCCCGAATGTGTCAATTCCGACAGCTGTAACACAAAGAGGGATTCCTGACATCCAACTCACAAATAGGGCAGCCTCCCCATGGATGTGAGAACACAGAAAAGTATGTATACCATCAAAAGTATGTATACCATCAGGAAGTCATACGACGATCCTTTTTTGGCTAGCTAAGTGAAGACCCTATGGCAACATACATGCTTTATTTGTAGCACTCAAGCATAGCATCAGACCAGTGCTTCCTTTTATAAGACCATTCACATCAAACAAACAGAAACAATAGAGTAGCTAATAAGAATGAAGCCTAACCTTTTTGTAAGAGGTTATGCAATGTATCAAGAGGGTTCATTGCATAAAGCACGGCTAGCTGCCCATGTGACCTATCGAGAGTGAATCCAAGAAACTCCGGGAGGTTGGGATGAAAAATATTGTGAATCCAGAAATACTGGTACAAAGTCTCTTCATCCTATGTGAAAGGAAAAGCTGCCTCAGGTATCTAACAGTAGTAAGAGAGGATGAAAAAAACTAAAGAAGTGGCAAGTTAATCACCACGAAACGTCTTTGGTTGTCACCAGGGAGTACTATGTAATGAGGATTATCTTTCTCCCATATCTTAACAACGATTTCACTTCCTTCATAAATTCCACGATAGACCTTGCCAAACTGGAACTTTCCAATGAAGTTTTCTTGGCTGAAGTCATTCGTATATTGGCGCAGTTGAGGATCAAAAGCAGGACACACTATTGTCAAACGGGAACGCCGTCCTGTGATAGAAGCCAATGTCATATTCAATATGACCCCAACTTCAATATAACATTCTAGCGTTTCTCTTGTTCAGAAACTAAAAATCATGCATATATATACTCCCAAACTTTATCATAATCAGCAAACCAAAAGGTCCAATATTTCCTGATAATAAAGGAGCAAAACTACAATGTAGATTAACAGACAGCATAAACACAATGTAGATTAACGGAGACCGAAAAGGCCAAATCTTTCAAAACATCTAGAGGGCAAAAGCACAACGTAGTATTTTGTTTTACCAACTGTAACAAGCAACCGACTTTAACAAGCACAATGTGACAACAATCAAAACACAAACTAGCTCAGCTGCAAGTTATCATCAACGAATTGAGGATGGAACTTACCTGCTTTGTGAGGCATCGGTGGTAAATCAAATTATTACTTGGAAAAGAAGTGATAAATAAAGAAAACAACCTAGTTCTATTTAGGGTTTTGAGGTTGAAGGCCAGTACAAAACAAACATTTGATTTCTCCTATATATTATTGGGGTTTAGGGTTAAGGATCGCAACAGTATTTAATTCCAATATTGATGGATCCGTAATAGTATTTAATTAATCATTATGATTTTCCTAAAAGACCTTGTTAAAATAAGACCTCCCTAAAATAAAGATTATAAACAAGGTTAATTTTTTTATGGAAATAAAATATGCAATTGCAATTATTCCCTGAGGATGCAATCTTTATCGTCTCCCTTCTTAATCCTCCAAGTATCCATTAAAGCCGCTCAGGATCATGATTCAAGAAGTGGTGTCCGCTGGTGCCTCTGTAGGTGGTCTCTCCTATGAGGAGGGTCTAATGCCAGGAAGTAACCGGTATTAACCGGGGCCTGGACCGCCAGGGCGATGATGACACCACTGATGCCTTTATTTTTTCTTCGACAAAAAAAAAAAAGAAGTGAGGCTTTGATTTCCAGAAAAAATCAAAGTGTTTTGATTTGAGTTTGAAATTTGAGTGTGATGAGAGTGTTTTGATTTTGACTCTTGAGAAAGTTTCTACGGGTTAGGGATTACAATTTCACAAATTCACGATTTTGATGATTAGGTTTCAGCAAACGGCGTCGTCTTACAGGAGAGGATGTAAAAGAAGTTAACGCATAATGATGATATCCTGACTAAATTCTTTCAAACAGAGCAGTATATATCAAAGACGGAGTTAACGCATAACAAACAATTGATTGAATCCTGCCAAAAATGGTTTCAATTATTTATTTTTTTTGGTCGAAAAAATGGTTTCAATTATTGGGTACAATTCAAATTACCCTATGCCAAAAATGGTTTCATCCTGTAGTGTTTCAATAATTCCATTGCAGTTGGCATTTGAATTTCTTCCCACAGGTTACATGCCAAATCAAGAAAAGAACAAGCCTTCAACTTTATCAAAACATAAATGCATTATGCATATACAATGAAAACTATGAGGATGACAAGTCAAAAACAAGCATACCCATCGATGAAGCAAGTGTTGATGGCACATAAAGGTGACTGTTTTGATCCCCGAGCTAATATATTGCTGCTTGAAGCCCTTCAATCAAAGCCATCAAGTCTGCAGCTTTTTTCTCAGTCAACCCATAATCCACCTCCTTCATAAGCTTCCCTGTCTTGAATAATATGGGACTGACATTCTCAGTCAGCCCAATCATGACCAATATTAAATCCTTCCCAATGCTTAGTTGCACTTTTTGGTTACTTTTGTGGGTTTGAGGGGGTTCTAGCGTCTATGAATGTGTTCAGTGGTGTCCAAAGGACGCATGACGATTTCAAGGGGGACCTGATTCGTGTAGGTTTGTGCAATGGGACGGTAGAGTCGGTCATGGGCCTTAAGAAACGAAATCTCACGATAAGTCCCTGAGTGAGGCTCCCGTGCTTTCTCCTGAGGAAGAGAGCTCTCTTTACACCCGATAAATGGACAAAAACACCTGTGATCTTTCTTCATTGGTTCGGGGTATCATGATGGTATTAAAAGGTTACTTTCTTATTTTTCTTTTATGGATGCTTTGCCTATGTTACTCTTCTATGTTGTTTACTATTATGTTGTTTACCATTTATAGATGGAGAAAATCGTGGTACGTAGTATTTCAAAACTACCGTCTAGGGATCTGTATTATTTTTTTATCTTTTTTATAAGTTTATACTTATATTTTTTTATCCCATTTAGGGTCCTGAACGGTAAAAAAGTTTTTCTTGTCCTTTCACTTTATCGATTTCACAATCATTGTCCCTTTTTGTTTTTTTTTCACTCATGGTGTCCCTCAACTTTCAATTTACCGGGTTACGTTATCCCTTCCACCTCCGCAGGTAAATTATTGTGGTGCTGACAAGTGTCAAATGGGGCCCGTGCCTATTTTTTATTCATTTTCTTTTTCTTATTTTCTAAATTTAATTTCTAAAAACCTATTTGAATTAAATAAATCAATCTCCTCCCCTCCGGTTCTTGGACAAAACTCATCACCGAACGAACACCACCGTCTCACCCCTCCACTGTCCACACTGTCGCTGCCGGCGCTCCTTCTGCCATCGTCCTCCTGGCATCGTCGATCTCTTCCTTATAGACGCCAATTCGACAGACCCCGAGCCTCGCCACATATAATTTGTCTTGAATCAAACCACCAAAATTTTGGCCACTAACAACCACGTCACACCCGTCTCACTCAACCTCCACCATCAACAATAACAAACCCAAAAATTGTTACCGGGACATCATCTTCTCTTTTCACATCACACAGCCGCCGCCACCTTGAAGCTCACTGGAGGATGCAGGAGAGGATGACTCACGTAAGCAACCGGAGCACCGACCACCACCGCATCGTGCTCCTTGTGCAAATCGCAAGCTTACAGCCAGTCTAAAAAACAGTACTAGCCACAACCGCATCTGCCGTCGTGAGTAGATCAAACCCAGTTTGCATCCATGAAACACCGGGACAGTAGCGGCAGGCAGCGACGGACGTCGCCTTTGCCTCTTCGCAAACCACTCTCAACTCCATGCGACGGGGAGGGCACACAGCCGCCGGAGCCGACGTGAGGGGTGCCATAGTGACTGACCAGTTGAGCATCGTCTTCCGCTGGATCGAGCTCCGCCAGGTCGTCGGAGCAACCTGTGAGTGTTGAGGCATGCATCATTGTCTTTACTTGCCAGTCTTTGGCTGCTGTCGTGAGCTGTTGTGGGTCATTTGTTGGTTTGAGCTTGGTCTCAAAAACCACGGATTTCAGGTCTCGGTATTAGGTTCCGAAGGAATTTCACAGATCCATAATTTTTTTCAAAGCAATTGGTACACAAATTCATTTTGTTTTGGAATCTTGGTTTACCCAAAATAATAAAAAAAATATATGATGATAAAAGAAAAAAGCTTACATATTTAAAAATGATTTTTTGGAAAAATAATTCGCTTAAACAAAAAGAAAATGAATAAAAAATAGGTAGTCTGCAGACCCAATTGACACTTGTCAGCACCACAATAATTTACCTGCTGTAGAAGGTGGAAGGGACAATGTAACCCGGTAAATTGAAAGTTGAGGGACACCATGAGTGAAAAAAAAAATGAAGAGGGACAACAACTGTGAAATCGACAAAGTGAAGGAACAAGAAAAACTTTTTTACCAGTCCCGGGCAGCCCCGCCGCATGACGTGTACTGCCCGGCTCCAGGGTGTAATGCATGCGCCTATTTTTTTGACACTTTGGCAGCCTATAAGCATTGTGAGTCCCACTTCCATTTTTTCCCAAAAACCTATTTTCTGGATTTTAAATTAAGAATTCTTTTAATTCAATAATTAAATTACGCAAAAAGTCAACCAACCGAATGATAAGAGTTGCTTTAGCAATGCCCAAAAATAGAAAGTATATAATTACTAATTAATCACAAGATATTATTCTATGTTACATATAATTCGGTTGGTTGGACTGTTCTCTTCCATTCAAAAAAAACAAAACTAATAAAAATTATAACGATAAATTTCTCTTTCTTTTTTTAAAAAAATCACTAATCACCTACCATTTCCCTTTCTCTGTGTAGCCTTGGAGCAACATGAAACATATTCTACCATCATTTTCCATGGTGTCATCGTCACCTCTCCAGTCGAGCCCAGGCAGAGTCTTTCTACTACAACGAACGCCACACCAATTTCCTCTCCACCCTAGTTGGGTTCTCTACAAGCAACACAAGATCGAGGATGATAACTAGCCCTGCAATTCTCATATCTAAGATCTTGAAGCAAGATGTGTCCACTCTTTTGTCTTCTTGTCCCCTCCGGCATCGGATTGCAGATTGTATACTATAATTGGCAAGGAGGTTGAAGTCAAAGAGGAGGGGTATAAGAAGGGGCATACTCAAAGACTGGAACGTCACAAGCCACACCACTACAGCACGTCTGGCCAACCACTGCACACCCTGCAACCAACCCCTTCCTCCTCGTGCCGCTGCTCTCCTCTCGTGCACCGTCGCGCCGCCGAGTAGTCTTAAACCTCACGCCGTAGTTGCCCAGCTAGAGCCACACTTAGTTAAGGGTGAGTTAACTTACATGGATGATAGGTGTGAACACCTAAATTTAACCCATAAATATTCTTTTAAATTAGATTATAAGTATGCCTGAACCATGAGATTAATGAGATGATTTGGTCTTTGACTAAGGCATATTTAGAATTTATTTTATTAGAATTTACATATTTTGTAAATTGAACCTTTATTTATCTTGAACCTTAGGATTAATGAGATGATTTAATCTTAGGATAAAAGTATATACTAAGGCTTAATTTATTAAAATGTGTCATATTTTATTTATTTGGGCTTTCTTATTCATTTTAACCCAATTATATCGAGAAGATTTATTTTTGGATTGTAAATGGATTTAAAAGCCTAAGTTAATGGAATATGGATTCTCTAGAGTTCATTGGCCCATAAACACATTTCTTGCAGACTAATCTTAGGATTTTTGTGGAAAATCAGAACAAATCACCTTCTAATGGTAAATGTGTTTTGGTATGATTTTTGCATAAAATGGAGAGTCTAATGTGTATCAATCAAACATGAAATGATTAGGGGGAGTAGTAATCAAGAAAAGATGATATTCTGGGCTGATTAGGAGTTGATTACGTGGCAGGATCAAGTTAGGGCAGAATTAAGGGAGATTGGAGCTAAAAAAAGGGAAGAACGTGTGAAACTGGGAGGGTTGGGCGGTCATCTCGGGTGGACCGCCAGGCCTGGCGGCCATCCAAGAGATAACCGTCGGCCATGGCGGTCATACGACCCCTGGATTGCGATTTTGCCCGATTTTCGTCCCTAATTTGATTTTACACGGTTTTGGCCCAGATTTCTGGCCATAATCTAGATCATTAAGAGGTCCACACCTCTACACTCACCCAAAACACTATAAATAGGACTCTTCACTCAAATTCCAAGAGGTCATTCTCTCTTTTCACAGACACCCCCATAAGCTTTGTTGTTTGGAGGAAATTTCGTGGGTAGCATCAAGAATAATTCAGTAAGGGTAGATCAAGAGGGGATTAACCATTGAGCTTAGAAGTGGAAAGAAAGTGGGTGGAGAACACAACCCAATTCAAGGAGCTAGAGGAGGGCTACAAGAGGTGTTCCTAAATCCTTTTGTTTTTATTACTTGCTGGTGATTTACTGATGTGATTGATGTGATGCCATGCTAAGAACTACGTGGGTTTTGAACCCGATCGTCGGGGTACGTAGGTGGTCTCTAGTGGTAGAGACTCAAGCCCAATTGGTTTTATTTTCCTTTTTGTTTTAATTTTATTTTATGTGATTTGTTTCCACACCATACACACACTTTCACAAGGGATACATACATTTTGCAATTGCACAAAGTTTCGCCCTAACATGGATGGGTGCCTAACACCTTTCCATCCATGACGAACCCTCGGGTCCAGCATCTTTGGTTCATTAACTGGTTGCCCAAAAGGAGTCATAAAAGGTTTTTCCCGAATTTTTCCTTTAATAAAATTCGGGTGGCGACTCCAAAGATGGTGGATGACAGTTAAGAAGAAGGTGTCAAGGATTAGGTGAGGCGGCCCAATCAACTTTGGGTTGGGTTCTCACAATAGGCTCACCATTTGTACAACAGACTCAGAAGATGTGAGAAGGCTTCCAACAGTAGGGCCATCGTGATGTTTACTTATAGTGAGTTTGGTTACAAGATCTGTACAGTTGTAGATATACTTAGCATACAAGCTTATCACAGTTATGAAACTTTATTGCTATCTTGAGTAACTAAACTTATCAGAATTATGTATTACAGTTGCAGTGAACCTCTATAACGATATATTGATCCACATTTCCCCTCAAACCAAGCTCGACTGTAAGGAGAGAATGAGTTTGTTGCACAAGGAATGAAAACGCATGGTGGGCAGAGGCTTTGTTAGAATATGTGCAACTGATCCTCACTGTGTATAAATTGAACATGAAGACGCTTAGTGGCCACCAGATCGCGCACAAAATGGTAATCTATTTCCATGTGTTTGGTGCGCGCTTGGAGAACCGGATTCATACTGAGGAATGTTGCTCCCAGGTTATCACACCAAAGAGTTGGAGGAGGAGAAGAAAGACCAAGTTCACGTAATAGTTGCTGGAGCCAAACGACCCCGGCTGCCCCATCAGCCAAAAACTTGTATTCTGCCTCCGTTGAAGAGTGTGCTATGGTGCGTTGCTTCCTTGATCCCCAAGAAATTAAGTTGGTGCCAAGAAAAACTAGGAAACCTTCATTTGACTTCCTATCATCAAGATTACTGGCCCAGTCGACATCGGTGTAGACCTGCAGCTCTAGAGTGGGGGATTTGGCAATACCAAGACTAGGTCGCTTTGTCGACTATAAGTAACGTAAGATATGTTGTGTAATGAGCCTGTGTTGGTGCGTTTAAGAACTTACTTACCTTGCCAACCACGAGGCCAATATCTGGTCGAGTGATGGACAGGTAATGAAGGGACTCGACGATTGTCTGATAAAGAGCTGGGTCTGGTAGAAGATCAGTAGCTACAGCATATAAGTGTGCAGTAGTGGAAGCGGGTGTCTGTATCGGTTTACAAGTAACCATGCCCGCTTTTTGAGCAATTCTTCAATGTATTTCTGTTGAGTTAGAAGCAGCCCAGTTGGAGTGGTTGCCACCTCAATTCCTAGAAAATAGTTCACAGTGCCAAGATCACAAAGAGCAAATTCAGTGTTCAAAGTATCCAGTAGGCGAGACAGAAAAGAGGGTTGATTACCCGTGAGAATTATGTCATCAACATAAACGAAGAGGTAAGTAGAAATTCCTTCATGATTATAGATGAGCAAAGAGGGATCAGACCTGGAGATCACAAACCCATGATGGACCAAGTACGTGCTGAGTCGAGAATACTAAGCCTGAGGAGCCTGCTTCAAACCATAAAGAGAATGTTGGAGACGACAAACATGGTGTGGTCGATCTTTATCAACAAAACCCGTCGGTTGTACCATGTACACTTCTTCACTGAGCTCCCCGTTAAGAAAAGCTTTCGGACATCAAGTTGTTTCAAAGGCCACCCCCACGAAGTTGCCAGCAAAAGGATCAACCGAACAGTTGTCGGCTTGACAACTGGGCTAAACTTCTCTTCATAGTCAATGCTCTCGCATTGGTGGTAACCCTTAGCCACTAACCGAGCTTTATAGCGTTCCACCGAACCATCTGAATTATGTTTAATACAAAAGACCCACTTACTGCCCACAATATTCATGCGTGGTGTACGAGGAAACAACCGCCAAGTCTTGTTCTGAATTAAGGCATTCATCACCTCAAGCATCGCAATTCTCCAAACTCGATGCTTTTGTGCATCCGTATAATAGGTAGGCTCAATTAATGGACAAGAAGAATCTGGTATTTGGGCAAGGATAGTATTTGCAGTTGGAGAAAACCTGTGAGTGCGACACGGGTGTGGTCGCAGAGTCATCTGGTGTTTTCGTTGGGGTGGTGCAGATGGTGGTGATGAAGGAGGAGAGGCTGCAGGCTTGGTAGCCGTGCTGGAGGACCGAGAGGACACGGCAGAAGTACCTAGAGAGGAAGAAATAGGCTGAGTCGAAACCGGACTAGAAGGAGGTAATAGTGAGGGAGTTGGAGTTTGCGTCAAAGAAGCAATACAAGGAGACAAAGTTGTACGGGTTGAGGGAAAACTCGAGAAAAACACAGTTAATGGAATAGTAGTCCAAGTATCTGTGGGAGAACTGGTCAGGGAGGGGGAAAGAGACGTGGTAGACGACTGACTTTTAGGAAATAGAGTTTCAAAGAAACAAACATGTCGTGCAATGTACATCCTATTATTGGATAAAGACAAACACCTATCACCGTGATGAGAGGAGCTATATCCTAGAAATAGATAAGGAAGGGACCGGTATTCTAGCTTGTTGCGATTATATGGCCGAAGAAGGGGAAAGCAAAGACATCCAAAAACCCTTAAAAATCAATACTTTGGGTTGGAATGAAACAGAGTCTCATAAGGTGAATTATCTTGAAGAAATTTGGTGGGCATTCTATTAATCTGAAACGGCGGTATCAAAAGCATATTGCCAGTATTGAGTAGGGAGATTAGTTGTGGCCATAAGAGTGAGTCCAGTTTCTACCAAATGTCTATGACGCCTTTCAGTGGCATCATTCTGTTCGTGTGTATGGCCATGAGAGTGATATTCACCTCCCCAATCCGTTTGGACTTGTTTTATTTTCCTATCAAATTGTTTTTCAACTAGAGCTTGAAACTTGAGAAATATATTAGTGCAATTGGATAAAACCATATAAATTACTATAATCCTTCTTGAAGATTACATAGTACCGATGATGCTCAAAACTAAGCGTTGGAGCAGGGGCCCATACATCACTGTGAATCAGATCAAAGGGATAGTGACTACGACTAGACCAAAGAGACAAAGGCTTACGATACATCATGCCCATAGGACAATGAAGACAAGGCACAGTAGAAGAAGACGATGCCACTGGCAATTTATTGGACCTAAAACAACTTGCTGGACTCTGAAATGGGGATGACCAAGACGCTGGTGCCACATAGACTGTGTGGTGAAAACAGTAGAAAATAACTAAGGAGAAGAGGAAGAGGAGAGTTGGTACAAGTTTCCATCACTCGTTCCTTTGAGCAGGAGCTTTTGTGTTGCCTAGTCCTTAGTATAAAAGTAGTGAGGATAAAATTCAAAAAACACGTTATTATCCTTGGAAAATTCTTGAACGAAAAGTAAGGATCTGGTAACATGAGGGACATGAAGAAAATTATTTAATTTAAAGGATCGGCTAGTGGTTGAAAGAGTGGAGTGTCCAAACGGAGATTGGCACCTGAAAGAAATTGTGAAACGAAAACTGTCTCTTTTATTTCTTATGATAAAATACTAGGGACACACTTTATTTATACTAGTCTATACTACTACTAATCCTACTAGGAATAGAAACACTATAGATGGTGGAATAATGAGGCAGTGGAGAAATTAAAAGTCGGTCAACACTCCCCCTCAAGTTGGTGCAAAGATATCACACATGCCCAACTTGCAGACTAGCTGATGATAAGTCTTGTTGTCAAGTCCCTTCGTAAAAACATCAGCCAATTGATTGTTTGAAGAGACATGGAAGATGTCAAGAACTCCAGATGTTAACTTCTCCTTGATGAAGTGCCGATCAATCTCAATATGCTTCGTTCGATCATGTTGCACAGGATTGTGCGCTATACTGATAGCGGCTTTGTTGTCACAATAAAGAGATAATTTGTTGTTTTGGGATAACTTCAGTTCCTCCATCAACTTTTTCAGCCCATAAGAGCTCACAAACCCCTTGTGCCATAGCTCTATATTCTGCTTCAGCACTTGATCTAGCAGCCACACTCTGTTTTTTACTTCTACAAGTGACCAAGTTGCTTCCGACAAGTGTACAATAACCAGTTGTAGACCTTCTATCATCTAATGATCCAGCCTAGTCAGCATCAGTGAATGCTTCTATATGAAAATGATCATGCTTGGAAAACAAGAGTCCTTTACCCGGTGCAGACTTTAGATACCTGAGTATGCGAAATACAGCCTGCATATGTGAATCTCGAGGATCATGCATGAACTGGCTCACAACACTGACCGCATATGCTATATCTGGTCTAGTGTGTGAGAGATAAATGAGTTTTCCAACAAGTCTCTGATACCTCTCTTTATCCACTGGTTCGCCAACTCCTGCTTGCAACTTGTGATTACTTTCAATAGAGGATTCTGCTGGTCTGCAGCCTAGCATTCATGTTTCCTCTAAGAGATCTAAAATATACTTTCATAGGGAAATAAAATTTTCTTTTTGAGATCTTGCTACCTCAATACCTAGAAAGTACTGTAACTCCCCAAGCTATTTGATCTCAAACTCTTGTGCTAACACCTTCTTGAGCCTAATCATCTCTTCTTTATCATCTCCTGTCACAACAATATCATTGACATAGACAATAAGAAGAGTGATCTTACCTCTGTCATGCTTGATAAATAGGGTATGGTCAGCATTACTCTACTGGTAACCAAAGTGAATCATGGCTCTACTAAATCTGTCAAACCATGCTCTAAGAGTCTGTTTCAAGCCGTATAAAGCCTTCTTTAGTTTGCAAACTTTTCCTTTAGTGTTCGCATTTTCAAATCCTGTAGGAATCTCCATATACACTTCCTCTTCCAAATCTCCATGTAGGAAAGCATTTTTAACATCAAACTGTTGCAAATCCCAATTGAGATTGGCTGCATAAGACAACAAAATTCTGATGGTATTCATTTTAGCAACTGGAGAAAATGTCTCTTGGTAGTCTACCCCATAGGTTTGAGTGAATCCTTTTGCTACTAATCTTGCTTTATATCTTTCAATTGAACCATCTGCTCTATACTTTACGGTGAACACCCACTTGCAACCAACTAATTTTTTATTAGAGGGATAAGCAACTAGATCCCAAGTTTGATTCTTATGCAAAGCTTTCATTTCCTCAAGCATAGCTTCTTTCCATTTTGGATCTTGAATTGCTTCCTTCCAACCCTGGGGAATAGATATAGAGGAAATAGACAAGGCAAAAGCTCTTTAGGAAGGAGATAAAGAACCATAGGAAACAAAGTTAGAGATAGAGTTTTTGGTATAAGCTCGAACCCCTTTTCTCTGAGCAATGGGTAAATCCGATGTATTATTATGTACCAAAGGATCAACGGGAGGTAACTCACCAGGAGATGCTGGAGTAGGGGAAGATTCAAGAGATGCTGGAGTAGGAGAAGATTATCGACTAGGAGAAGGTTGCATGGTGGCCTCTTGTATAGCATTTCTTCTAGAATATACCAACAAATCAGGTCTGTCCAAATGACCAACAGTGGCATCCTCCCCCTGGGTAGGAATTTCCCAAAAAACTGAATCATCTAAAGTCTCCGAACCAGGAATCAACACCTCATGTCTATTACTGCTCTCTCCCTCAGGAGGTGTCTGTGAAGAAGGAAAATAAGACTCAAACTCTCTAAAGGTGACATCCATGCTGACAAAAAATCTTCGAGTATGAGGATGATAACATTGGTATCCTTTCTGTGTCGGAGAGTACCCAATAAAGACACATTTGAGAGCTCGAGGGTCCAATTTTCCAAGATTACGTGTATGGACAAAACAAACACACCCAAAGACTTTTGGTGGAACAGTATAAGTATTCTTACCCAGCAGGAGCGCAAGAGGACTTTGATAATTCAAGACTCTAAGTGGCATTCGATTGATGAAATATGCAGCAGCAAGGATGGCATCACTCCAATATGATTTAGGGAGGTTTATAGTGAACAAGAGAGACTGAGCCACTTCCAATAGATGCCGATTCTTTCGCTCAGCAACACCATTTTGAGCACTAGTGTACGGGCCACTGGTTTGGTGGAGAATTCCACGAGATTCTAAAAAGGTGCAGAATCTGTAGTCCATATATTCTGTTTTATTATCGGTCCTAAATATTTTAATATTAGCATCAAATTGAGTAGTAACCTCCGTATGAAAAGAGTAGAAACATTGGAAAACATCACTCTTGGCTTTGATCAAATATACCCAAGTCATCCTAGTGCAATCATCAATAAAAGTAACAAACCACCGATTACCAAATATAGAGGTGGTCTGGGTTGGCCCCCAAACATCAAAATAGATGGTGGCAAAAGGAACTGTGCTTCTGTTGTTCGTACTAGGAGAATAGGTGCTTCTAGTGTGTTTGGCATACTCACAAGCATCACAAACGAGAGAATCAAATTGAGTTTTGGAGAATAAATGAGGATAGATCTTCTGTAACACAAAGAAGGATGGATGGCCTAACCATCGATGCCACTGCATTATTTCATGGTTGACATCATTATTTCCTCCATAAAAGGCTTGACCTTGAGTAGCATTGGGATTTCTCCCCAATATGTATAATCCATCATGCACCCTACCACTACCAATAGTCTTCCCTGTCTGAAGATCTTGAAGGACACAATGATCAGGAAAGAATTCGATTTTACAGTTGAGGGATTTTGTAATGGTACTAACGGAGAGGAGATTAACAGGAAATTGAGGAACATGAAGAACCGAAGAAAGCTCGATATGTGATGTACAAGCAACTGAACCTGTGCCAGAAACTAGGATGAAAGAGCCATCAGCTATTCTTACTCTGTCTTATATTTGACAGGGGGAATAATTAGAAAAGATTTCTGAAGAACCGGTCATGTGTCTATTCGCACCAGAATCAAGGATCCACGAGTCAGAATGAGCCAGAAAGGCATTACCGGATTGCACAAAATTGGTGGTTGTAGATAATTGATTTGAGAGAGAAACTAACCGTTTAAGAAGTCGATTCTCATTGGAGGAAAAAGCACCATTCATTTTATCAGTAGACATAATGGTGAAAGTAAAACAACAAAATTGATGAAAAATAGGCAGAAAATAATACTGCAAAAAAGGAAAAATCGCACCCGTGAACAGTAAAGACGAACTCACCGAAATCCGGTCGCCGGAAAACTGATGATGGCAGAATTCAAGGCAAAGCAGAGGGATCAGGTCGCCGCTCGCAGGGGAATCCAAAAAATCCAAAAATCAGCACAAGAAAGTGGCCGGACAATGGTAAAAAAGGCTCGTCGAAGTGTCGCCGGAGAAAAATACAACCTGTGAACAATGCTTCCGGCATGAACAGTGTCGATGAACAGTACTTACAGTGCCGTTGAAGAGCTCCTCCGTCATGAACAGTGTCGGTGAACAGTGCTTCCGTCATAAACAGTGCCGGTGAAACAGTACCTCCGGCGTGAACAGTGCGCCAGTGCGGGATAAAGGAAAACTCAATCTCCAATAAGGCACTATTTCTCCGCTACCATGAAGAAATTGTGAAACGAAAACTGTCTTTTTCATTTCTTATGATAAAATACTAGGGACACACTTTATTTATACTAGTCTATACTACTACTAATCCTACTAGGAATAGAAACACTATAGACGGTGGAATAATGAGGCGGTGGAGAAATTAAATGCCGGTCAACAGCACCATTACCAACCTGCAAAGCATCAGAGCCTGGATAATCATTATACTGAGAAAGAAGACCAGAATCCGGAGTAACATGGTGGGAGGCCCTAGTATCAGGAAATCCGCAGAATAAGAAGCAGTGTTAGCCGTTGGTACATGAAAGGAATCAAAGCGATTATAGCAATCGGTGGCAACATGTCCCTAACAACCACAAATTTGACAACGGGGTCGAGAGTCATTAGGATTCCAACTGGACTGAGACTGATTCGAATAAGGTTTAGAGCCACGGCCTCCACAGCCACCTCGGCCATGGTTAGAAAAACCACTGCGGCCACAACCCCCTCGACCTTCGCGAGAAGAATAATCAGACTGGACAACATTGGCTGTGGAAAACGCAGCAGTAGAGAGGGCGGAGGCATCAGGAACAGTCGGTGAAGATTGAACAGCAGTGGATAAATGGACCAGTTTGAGGGGATCGCTAGTGAGAAACTCCTGGCTCATGAGCAGACTTTGTAGTTCAGGGAAACTAACTGGCTCGGGTCGGGCATTGAGAGTGGTCACCATCGACTGGAACTCTGCGCGCAAACCCCTTAAAACATGCAAATTAAATTCCATAATGGTTAATCGTTTGCCTGCAATAGTCAAAGAGTCAGATAAATTCTTTGCACGATTAAGATAAGCGTGTGCAGTTTCATCAGGAAGCTGAGACAATCGCTGAAGAGCCACATGAAAGGCCAACACTCGGGACTGATTCGGGGAAGCAAGAGACTCCTCAAGAGCAAGCCAAGCCTCCCGAGAGGTCTCCTTGCCAACTACTGTGGAGAAAACACTCAGGGTGAGAGAGGACAGAAGGGCACTGAGGACAAGCTTATCCTGCTGATACCAATGAAGGAAGGTTGGGTTTTCTTCCTGGTCACTAGATTTGGTGAGGACTGTGGTGGGAGGGCATTGAAAAGATCCATCCACATACCCAATGACACTCTATCCGATAAGGAAGGGTTCGATCTGGGCACACTAGAACACGTAATTCAACTCGGTAAGCTTGATAGAAACATATTGTTGGGAATTGGACAGTGGATGTAACACTCGGTTTGTTACAGTAGCAGACTGAGAAACAATAGGGATATGAGCAGATGGTATTTCGGTTTCTTTACCAAAGTTTGAGCCACTAGTGTCTGTTGACATGTTGCAGTAGTGCGAGATGGCTCCGCTACCATGTACAACAGACTCAGAAGATGTGAGAATGCTTGCAACAGTAGAGCCATCGTGATGTTTACTTATAGTGCGTTTGGTTACAAGATTTGTACAGTTGTAGATATACATAGCATACAAAGCTTATACAGTTATGAAACTCTATCCCTATCTCGACTAACTAAAGTTATCAAAATTATGTATTACCAGTTGCACTAAACCTCTATAACGATATATTGATTCACGCCATTGATTGGTTTGTTCTTGGGAGATGCAAAGTTGGAAAATTAGGTTCCTAATCTATTATCATGCATTAGAAATTGTGGCATTTTGGATAATGGCTTCAGGGAATGTGGGATTTAATGATTGCATTTTTGAATTGGGGATTTAGGTTTCTTTGTAATTGTATGTAATTTTGGGGGTTTGGTTACCCATTTTTTTGTGAATTTTTTTAAATGATAAAATAATTTATAACATAAAAAAGAGTTGGAGTATTTTTTTCAATTATTATTTTTTAAAAAAATAAATAAAGAAGATAGATTTTTGGGGGAAAAAAAGAGCTTTTCTCTATTTTTATTTTTCTTCAAACGAATTTTGAAATTAAAATTATATTATAGAAAGTTGAAAATTGGATTTTTAGAAAAAAAAAAAACATGATAATGGGTTCCACTTTATACAGGGAACAGTGTATGCAGGACACTCGCCCCACACGCTGCCACATATCATCAACGAAAATGGAACTTACCTGATTGGTTAGACATTGGAGTAAATCAAATTATTACTTGGAGAAAGATGTGATAAATGGAGCTGTGGTATAAATTATACAACAAAAAAGTATAATTCTTTCAACTATATCTTTGATAACTGCCTTGTTTGAAGGAAGGTCATGAGTTTTATGCCATTTAGTTATTGAATTCTTAGAAAGGTAAGCACTTGTCGATTGGCGGAAGGGTGATTCTGATTAAATCTATCCTTTGTGGAGTCCACATTTATTACATGTGCTTGTTTAAAGTTTCAATTGAGGTGTTAAAAAACGATCATCCGAATTGAAAGAAATTTCTTCGGGAATTTGTGGACTTGAGGGATCACGTAAGGCTTGTCTTGTATGGCATGGTGTAGAATTTCTGTCCAAAGATCTTGGGGGTATGAGTATTGTTGATCTTGCCATTCAAAATGAGTGTTTGTTGTTTTGATGGTTTTGGAGCTTTATCCGTGCAAAGGATAAAGTATGGAAGTTGATTATCATGATTAAATGTACTTGTGGAACCCAAATATTCTCTTGGATATTTAAGTTCGTACTTATGAACATATATCAATAATGGCACGCAAAAAATTTCATATAGACTCCACAAATATCATGGGGGTGCGTAAGTTAATTGTTGCACATCAATTCCATGATGGCTTCCTTTTGTTGAGCTTTATTATCGAGTTTAATAATGTTTATTTATAATCGAGTTTAATGACTCTTGTAATCGTCCTTCTTGGTGTACTTCTCCTTCACCAGACCCTGTAATGTTTATTATCAAACAGCATAGCTTATGGAGTATAAAAGTTCCTGCTGACTGTGGAGTTTCCGGAAAATATTGAACTTACGTAAGCAATTCTCTAAATGGGTTTTCACATGTTATTGGTTATGGATGTAACACTCTATTTTGGTGGGACTCTTGGCTACCTCGTGGTTCACTAAGTTCTTTGGTGTGGCCAAGCACTATTGCTAGCAATTCCCCTCTATGCTATGGGGAGTCTGTTAGTAATATGCCCAAAAGCCAATCTATGGATGATTGTATTCGTGTATATATATTTGAGGTTATGCCTATATATATGATTATGAGATAATCGCTTGCACATATATATAACCCTAGTGTATATGTATTTGATATGTATATTCTTAAAAGTCCCTAGTCGTTTATTATTATGGTTGGGTTGTAATAATAAAATAAGACTAGTGTATGTTGAGGATTGTATGAGATACGAATTCTACATACGGGTACAAGATGGGGATCTTGTTGACCGGACTGACCCACATAAGAACGCTACATGGAACGTTATATGTATGGCGATAGCGTTTCTTATAGATGTGATTGTCCTCCGACCTGAGATCGCCAAGGTATCCAACATATGAATCATGTACTTTGATATTACTCCTAGTCATCCGTAACTGGGTGGACATAATCGGGTATATGCCTAGTATGTAGTGGGTTTTGATTGATCAAGAGGGGATTCGTCCGACCTATATAACGGGTATATTATCGAGTAGGTTTCTTGATAGAGTTGAACTGTTAAATGCATGGCCATGCTCGGATTAGGTGATATGGTGATATCACGGGTATCCGTTTTATACAGTTAACTCGAGGATCAAGAAACCGAGATTAGATATATACGAGATTGACGTTTCCATGTCTCGGTCTAATCTTGATAATGGGACGAAGGGACGATGACATATTCCGAGGCATAGTGAATCAGTTCTGATCTTGTCGTTCGGGTAGCAATGATGTGTTGCTAGACGCCGCTCTTTGTTTATGAATGTAAAATGAGATTTTACAATCATTGCCGGACGTTACAAGTGCCTACAGGGTCACACACATAGAACCGATGATTCGAGCAGATGGTCGAACCGTGGTTGGACCGGGTGTGGTTGGACCGTGGTTGGACCATGGTTGAACCAGGGCCGGTTTTGGATCAATAATTATTGATCAGACATGAGTGGAATGTTGTGTGTGTTGTGCTAGAAAGAATGATGGGAGCAGCATTATCTTGTCTTAGATATGATTTAGTGGGTGATGGGCCAAAGGTGGTAGGCCATTGCTTGCACTATCTTGTGTCTCCACTTGGTTTTGAATGATCAGATCATTCACCTCCTTGCTGGGCTGTTGCTTCACGTTTTTTTGCTGCTCCCCTCTCCTGCCTTGTGCTTGTTTTTCAGTCCACACACATAGACCACCATCTCTTCTTCTTTGTGAAAGAAAGGAAGAGCCAAAAACACACCTTACACACAGCCCCGGTTTTTGTTGCTAGCACACCAATCCGGGGAGCTCGAAGCTTGTTTCATGGGACGACTCCAAGCTATCACGGTTCGTGTGGATACCGTAGAGGAGCAGGTCTTCTTCTTGCTCTTACTGATTCCATACACAAGTTAGGTGAAAGATCCTAACCTTACAGGTATGTAAAAATTGTTGTACGGTTTACTAGCTTCACATGTGTTCTTGGTTGTTTCCCTTGTCTTCCGCTGCATCTTTTTGCTTCTATATGAATGTCATATAGCCTAGGGAAACTTACAGAGTCATGTTATTTCTAATGGCTCTTGGTCTTGGCCAATATCACGTTCACCTATCCTGGCACAAATTGTATATGAAGCTGCTCATATTACCCTATCTACGCATTCTGATATCATTCAATGGTCACTCTCTCCCTCGGGTCACTTCATTGTGAAAAGTGCATGAGAGTTAATTCGAGTAAAATGCAGTAGAGTCGATTGGTTTAAACTTCTTTGGTCTACTGGGCATATACTAAAGCATAACAACAAAGCCTGGTTGGCCATCCTTGATCGCTTGGGTACTCGTGTTCGGCTGCAACCTTGAGGGATCATATCCATTGGTACCTACTTATTTTGTTTTCATTCTGATGAAAGCCGCGATCATCTCTTCTTTAGCTGCTCCTATTCTTCTGCCATATGGTCTAATTTACTGTCTCTTTGCTCAGTCTCTAAAGTTGTTGGCGACTGGACATCTGAATTTCAGTCATCTGCAAAAGAAGAGCATTAAGTCTATGATACTTCGGTGTTGCTTGGACTGCATGTATATATCATATATGGCGCGAACGAAACCAGAGGCACTTCATTGGCTATTCCCACCCTGCTGAGAGCTTCCTTTCTGATATTCGTAGTGATATGAACTTAAGATTTCAAGGACTAACTCGTTTGAAGCCTCGTCCACTCTCTGATGAATTACAATTTTTGTGTACATTATGAGGAATTCATTTCTCTTGATTGACTGTCTTGTAAATATTGTATAGCAGCTAGTTCTGTCTTGTACAAGTTGTTTCCTTACCAGTTATTGCAATAGAAAATTTGATTTGACTCTCAAAAAAAAATAAAGTTTCCGTTAGCATAAAAAAGAAAATAGAATGATTTTTGGACCTGTTGCAAGTGGCATTTATGTTCTAGTTTAAGTAGTTTTTGGTTTTGTCCGAGTCTTCCCAGTTTTAATTCGGGTTTGATCTTTCTGTTGTGAGTTTCTCTTTGATAAGGAACCAGTTAATAATGTATCTTCCTCAGTATGTTAATGAAGCTATGTTTCCCGTCAAAGTAGAAGAGAAAAAAAAAACAAAAAGACAAGAGTGCACATTAGGGTTTAATTTTAGGTTAGAGGAACAGCTGCAATTTAAAATTTCGCTTTTTAATCCCAATACTAACGGGATCCGTAATGTTTTGATTTTATATCATTATGATCTTCCTAAAAGACCTTATTAAAACTAAGATTTCCCTAAAAAAAACAATAAACCGACAAACTACTTTGTAAGAGAAAAAAAAAATGCCGACAAAGAATTGGTTCAAGTTTAAGGAATATTTTTTGTTTGTTCTCAAAAATGGAACCCAAATCTTGTCTTGGATATAGACTTGACAGGCATCATGGAGGTGTGTAAGGGTTATTCCACATGATCAATTCCATGATAAACTTGAATTTAATTTACTTCTGTTCATAATGTTCTCTTGGAACCCAAATCTTCTCTTGGATATAAACTTGAACGTGTAAGAGTTAATAATGTTCATACTTCATATCCGACTTGCGCTCAGTAAAATTAGTTCAAGTTTAAGGTAATGAGTTTATTCTCAAAAAAGAAAAGGAAAAAGGTAATGAGTTTTAATGAACTAAATCGGGTTAAACTCTAACTACTTACTCCCTGATCTACCTCCAGCTTAAGCCTAAAAAGAAAAATCTGATCGAACTGAAGCACTTCCATAGTGAACTAGACTTTTAAGTTTTTTTTTGGTAGAAACCGGGAAGTATATTAAAAATATACGTGAGCTAGGTACATGATTAGAAGTTGTTAGCTCAGGTCGACTTCTATCTTATACAAGAAACATGATAATCATAAGAAAACAATACATGACAATGGAGTAGAATCCCGGGCACATTGGCCATGAAGGAACAATGTGGACTGCTGGAACAACCACTACAAAGACGGAATGTATTAAATCAGGGACGTGACTGGTCAGCGAGGATGAGAAGTGTCTGGCGGCCGAACCATATTCATATCGGAGCTGGATGCACCGGGGGAGAAAATCATGCGGTGACAGTCTTCAGAAAGGACTACAGCCGTGTGATTTTGATTTCTGCGGGGTCGGGGTGGGGCTGGATGGTTGAAGTTGTTAGAGACAGTGGAGTAAATGGCAGGGGAAGGAACTGGGGGGGGAACAGGTCCGATGGGAGTTTGGACAACATCTAAGGTAGACGGGAAGGTGCTGGTATTGGATACATCTTGGAGGGATTGTGTTTTGGGGGTTTCCTTGGCCAAAAGCTTCGAGAGTCTTAGAGGTTGGGACTTTTTGTTGGATTGCTTTGGGACTCGGGTAGAAAGCTTGTTTTTGGACCGTTTGATTGACCCTTCCCCTATGAAATCTTGAAGTGTAGGTAGAGCTGGGGGAGGTTCTGGCTGGGGGTGGATCATATCAACGTTTGTTGTTGGTGGAGGAGGGGAAGGTATACCTGGTATTTCTAGGGAGACATTTGGTGTGGCCTGTATCGGTGGGGTGGGTAATGCCGGGGCCGGGGTGATGACGGCCTCTGGGGTCTCGGGTTGAGGCCGATTCAGAACTTGGAACCTGTTGGGTGGATTACTAGTATGGGAGGCTAATGGGGAAACTAGAGGGCCAGGAATTGGGCGTTGGGGTGGCTGCCTAGATTTTCGGGGGACATTCATCCATCCCCCCCGCCCTTCGTTTGTCCGGACAACTGGCTCCCCAGAGGACATCAAAGATGTAGAGGGGGGCGCAGACTCGCCTTCCTGAATATGTGGAGCTACCGGACAGGCTAGAATGTTATGATCAAGTTTCCCACAGTAATAACAAATATCTGGCAATCCTTCATAACCGACCTTTAACGGTTCCCCTTCAAGGTATACAGTCCCCTTGAGAGGTTTCGTTAAATCAAGACAAACAGCCACTCGTGCAAATTTAGCTCTAGTGGGGTTAGAAGTATTACCATCGAGCTTGACCGTTCTACCCACCATATTGCCTAGTTGCCGCAGAATCCGGGAATGATACCGGTTGGTCCGAAAGTCTGGGAACTGAATCCATGTGACGATGGAGTTGATTCTGCCGGACGAAGCTCGAAAGTTGGGGGACCAAGGTTGCACGCTGAGAGCGCTTCTGTAAATGTACCAAGGTCCATCGGTCAGGGCATGCAAAAAATTTTGAGATTCCCAGAACCTCACCAAGTAGAAATTGTTTTCAAGATCTATATTCTTGATCGAACCGGTTGACTTCCAAAGCTCGAGTAGTTTTGAACGCAGAGATGTGAAGCCAATGTACCGACCATATAACTTGACGACAACGGCATTTTCCCATTGCTTGTCCAATCTAGCTTTAAAGGGATCAGATAAAACTAAATTCTCCACGCTGTCTTGTTCCGTCACCATCAAATCTCCTTCTTTGTATTCAGCCTCTCCTTCCAGATCCCACGGGTCGGATTGGTATAGCGGGTTGGATCCGGCAAAAAGAGTGTCTCAGTAACTTGGGCGCACATCCTCCATGGACTCATCAGCACTCTCCGGCTTGCTCGGCTCTGGGGTGAGTTGGGGGGGCCGGGTCGATTCGGTTGAACCGAGTCGGGTTGGACCGCCAGTTGAACCAAGTTGGGTTGGCCCATAAGTTGATCCAGATCGGGTTGCTCCTCCGGGCAATGGCGCCTCGTGTAGCTCAAGTGGAAGGTCGGTGTTGGAGACCGATGCACCGGTGAGCCGGGTTACTAGATTAGAGGGAGGTGGTGGCGCCACCACTTGCGTCGGTGGAGCTCGGGCCTCAACTGGCATGGTGGTATTAGGTCCCTCGCTGACCCGCACAGTGGTGATGGTGGGAGGACTGGCTAACACCAGGGGAGAGGTCACCTGCTGCAATGTCGCCCGAGGAGGAGGCGACGGTTGTCGTCGGTCGCCGGTGGTAGGGGGAGCAGCTCCACGGTCTCGCGATCGAGAGCGTCGCCTGTGGATGGGGTTACTGGTGGAAGACTGGCGGCGGTCAGCGCTGGAGTTTTCGTCGGACTCCATGCCCTCCGGTGGCTCGTCCATGGCCGCGACGACCGGAGAGCTGGTGGCTGAAGGCAGCACACGCTCCGGAGGCGCGGCGCGTGGGAGCTCGGACGTCTTCAAGAGGAAGCCTGCTGCTACGGGATCGTCGGTGTAAATGCTTGGTGGGGGGATCCGGTCTTGAGGCTTCACACGGGGTAGGTTTATCGCCTCATGCCATGTGTTGCCTCGCCGGAGAGGACAGTTTAGACGGGAAATTGTTTTCGTTTTACTGTAGCTCACAGGCGCCCGACGAGGAGCTTTTTTTTTTTTTTTGAATTGCTTTTTTAGACTTTTAAGTTTTAATTGAACAGAATATATGTCTCTTTTCATCCAATAATTTAGGCAAAACACCTAAATTACCCCTCCAGTTTTGCTCAATTAGTCAATTTGATATCTGTGTTCCAATTTTGGTCAATTGAAGGTCTTAGCTTGTAATTTTGGCCAGTTAAACCTAATTAGCAAAATTAATTGATTTAATCTACAAAATATTATAGTTAACGAAAGATTTTTAAGTTTTAGCTATTACCCAACAATGGCACGGGTCCCACACCATGTGCCAAGACAATAATTAGCCCGCACTTGAAACTTGTTTCGACTGGGATAATTTGTTGACTAAACAGATTAATTTTGCTAATTGGTTTAGATTAACTCAACTTTACAAATTGAGGGGTTCAATTGACCAAAATTACAAACTGAGACCTGCATCACAAAGTCCCTACCCCAAACAATATTTTAAGTTTGTTCTACAAAAGTGGAACCCAAAATCTTCTCTTGGATATTTAAGTTCGTACTTATGAATAATGGGACTCGAAAATTTTATCTATACTCCACAAATATGATGGAGGTGTGTAAGAGTTATTCCACATGATCAATTCCATGATAACTTGAATTTAACTTACTTTTGTTGAGCTTTATTACCGAGTTTAATAATGTTCATTTATTATCGAATATAATCACTCTTGTAATCATCCTTCTTGATCTACTTCCCCTTCACCGGTCCCTATAATTTTCATTATTAAGCCAATAAAGTTTTCGTTAGCAGCCAAAAAAAATGGACCTGTTGCAAGTGGCATTTATGTTCTAATTTAAGTACTTCTAAGTTTTGTCAGTTTCTCTTTAATGAGGAACCAGTTAATGTATCTTCCTCAACGTATTAATGAAGCTACGTTTCCCGTCAAAGAAGAAGGAAAAAAAAAAAAAAAGAGTGCAAGTTAAGGTTTTGGGTTAGACGAACAGCTGCAATTTAAAATTTCGCTTTGTAATCCCAAATACTAATGGGATCTGTGATGTATTCATTTTATCAATATGATCTTCCTAACAGACCTTATTAAAATAAGATAAACGGACAAGTACTCTCCACAACAATTTTGTTAATTTATTCTCAAAAGTGCAAACCAAATCTTCTCTTGGATATAGGCTCGATAGATGTCATTGAAGTGTGTAATATTTGATCCACATGATCAATTCCATTTTTCTCGTCTGTCATGATCAATTCCATGATAACATGAAGTTAGCCTACCTTTAGAAGATATAATCGAGTTTAATAATGTTCATATTCGACTTATTATCATTATGATTGCACTCAATAAAAATTAGTTAAAATTTATGGTAACGAGTTTTAATGAACTTAATCGCGTTAAACACCAACTACTTACTCACTAATCAAGCTCCAGCACAAGCCTAAAAACTAAAATTTGGTACTTCCTCAACGATGCATAGTGAAATAGAAGTTTTAATTGAACGGAATATGCCTCTTTCAACTCCAATAATTTACTTAATTTCCAAGTCTGAAATTCTATGATCTAGAAAGTTACTAAATGCACTAACTAGATGGCAAGTTAGAAATGAAACTTTACACATTTTTTTTAAAAAAAACCATATTCAGGTCCTCAAAATAAAAGACAGGGACCCTCAAAATAAAAGACAAGGAACAGTAAAACCTATTTCTTGTAGGGTTTTCTCACACTCATCTTCCCCAGCCACTGTTACGCCGCCTCCCACACTGTTCCCAGCTTCTTGTGATCCCATTTTCACCAAAGATGAGCAAGAAGCAGCAAGACACGGGCCCAGCCCGACTCAGCCCTGACGAGCTGGTGGAGATCAAACGCCAAGGCCGTGAAGAAGGAGCACAAGCAGACAAAGTGATTTCTGACAACCCCAAATCTCTTGTTGTAAAGGGGCGATACAAGTACAAAGATGTGGTAGTAAAAACTTACAAGATCAGACCCGACCGCCAACACATCGTGTACTACGAAGTAAGCCAGCAAGCCAACAAGTGTATTTCACTTATTTGCGAGTTATATATATGTACATTAGTGATTTATATGTACGTCGTCTCCCCATTCAGACTGAGAGGGAGTTCTTGCGCAATACGCCAAAACATGAAAACATAATCAAGCTGCGGGGATATTTTGATGCCAACTGCACAATTGTGGTGGATCTCCTGTGCAAGGACGTGCAAGATGCACTCAGGGACGGCGGTAAGTATCAGAATAAAAATTTAAAATTACAATTTCCGTTTACATGCTTAATAAATTAAAGATATTACTGTAGACAGTTCTAATTTCAAACTACAAGCTCAATATTTATTCGCAGATATTGACGCGGAAAAAATGATTAACATTTTCAAAGACACCGCTAAAGCACTACAATGGATCCACACAAACAAAAAGGTTTACGGCGATCTGAAGCCAGAGAACATTCTGTTGGACAGGGTAAGTTTCAAAACCACCACATGAAAGCACATTTCTAATAATACAGCTTACTGTACCCATGGTAGAAATTCTTAATTATGTCCATAAAATGTCATAGTGTTTGACGGGTAACATTTGGCAATTTTCAGAACAACAACGCCATACTCGCCGACTTTGACTCTGTTGTGGACAAAGACAACACAGTAGCAGTATTCAGCGATGCATACGCATCACCTGAGGTGGCAAATCGTGAGTGAAAAACAAATTGTAAACACTAGTTATTTACCTTGAATGTGAACTAAAGTATCACTAATTTTGTTTCTAGGTAAACCAAGCAGCAGCGCCGCTGATGTTTTTTCCTTGGGGAAAATGATGCTGAGGATGATGATGCAACAGGAACTCGACCCAATTGTTGAACTTGGGATATCTAGACGTGGCGCACACAATTCAGAGAAGGATCCAAAACAAGGAATTGTTGCCCAAGCTCTATCAACAAACAATGCACTGGATGTCAAATACAAAGACAAATTTGACACAAAACATGGATGTGAGATGACTCTGTTGGCGAGAAACTGCGCCGATCTAAAAGCATCAGCCCGCCCAACAACACAAAAGATCCTTGACGAGCTTGAGACTTACAAAGTCATCACTGAGCCTATTGATCCAACTCTGCTACCGAACCCCAATCGAGAAACAATGGCCAAGGGTGAGGGCAGCAGCAGCAGGGGTGGGAAACTGAAGTGAGGTAAAAACTTTTTAACCTCTTAAAAGTATGAATTTTAACCTCTGGAATACTTTTGTAGCAAAAATAACCTCCTATATACTTTCCAATACATTTAGTTCACCTACACAAACACATGATACATCAAACACATGCAATAGAAGTGGGAAAACAGGACACCAACAGATCAGAGGGGCTTTGAGAACACGTAGTTAAAATTAATTGAAGTCCACACACCAAAACTACAGCTTTGTTGTCCGTAAGAAACCAAAAGTTAGATCATTGGAGTAACAGTAGCTTTAAATATACTTAAAGATGCAATAACATAATTTGACATCAACATGCAGATTGAAACATTACAATCCTGAATGACAAAAATAAGGTCAGTACCTATTCATTAATCATTACCAAACATAAAACTACCATGAACCTAATTATTTACAAATTTAATTCTGCACAAACATTCCAACAAACATAAACAATGACACTCATGCAGCATCCTGATGATTAACATAAAGACTTAGGCTAAAACCAGTAGCTGAAAGCCATAACTGTTACAAAGCCAAAGCAAATCCTTCCAAAGCTACTACACATGCCAAAATATTACACGAATCTCAGCACTACTAAATAGATCTGTCATATTCTTGATAAAAGCTCCTAAACACATCAAACTGGTTGGAAATCAATGGTTGAAGACACAAACAGATCGGAGGGGCTTTGAGCTCATGGGAATTGCAGTTAAAATTAATAAAATAATCTTAACACTCCAAAATATAACTATCATTCGTATGAATCCAGAAGTTAACCATTGGAGTAAGAGTAGCTTTTTACATAATTATTGATGGCAACGACACAATCTGAGAGCAAAATGCATACTAAACAATATCATTCCTGAATAACAATCATGAAAGTCAGCTTAATCATTAATCATTACCAAACAAAACACCACCAGGAAACCCCAATCATATATCAATTTGATTCTACACAGACATTTCTACAAATAGAAATGCACACTAATTCAATAATCAGATGTTTCATATAAATACAACAAAGAAGTCCAAATAGATTGATTCAAACCCGAGTAAACAACCTCTGTACAAATACGCATTGGAACGGATTATTAGATTTAAAGACCTAGGCCAAATGCAACTGGCAACAGGGAAAAGGTTACACCAAGAATTTTGCAACCATGAAATCCATGGCCAAATGCTCACCAAAATAGAACCTACCAGTTTTGCAACCATCATAATTTGCCCCCAACCAGCAAATAATTATCCCAATTTGCAACATTTTCTGCAAGAGCACAAACAGCTGCTTAATCAACTACAGTAAAATAATATAGAGGAAGATGCAGCAAAGAGTTAACCACTCAAGAAAAAAGTCAAACTGCTGCTTGATCACCAGTAAAATGTATTAGAGGAATATGCAGTAAAGAGTCAACCACTGAAGAAAGAAGTCAAAGAAAAGAAGAGAATCAGCAATCTGAATCTCAGTGATAGGATTTAGAAGTCTCAAGAACGGCGAATGTGTAATCTTACTTCAAATTTTAAAGTGCACTAATAAACAGAAATTCATAATGCAAAGATTAAGCTGGAGTATGAAGACAACAGAAATGTAGTCAACATTAATACACGAAACTCAGCACTCATAAAGAAAAAATTGAATGTTTGATAAAAGCTCCTAAACACACCAAACTGGTAGGAAATCAGTGGTTGGAAGAGACCAACAAATCAGAAAGGCATTGAGTTCATTGAAATTGCAATTAAAATTAACAAAAGAATTCAGAAGTTGAATCATTGGAGTAAGAGTAGCTTTTTACATAAGTATTGATGGCAATGACACATAATCTGAGAGCAAAATGCAAATTAAACAATTTCAGTCCTGAATAACAATCATGAAATTCAGCATAATCATTAATCATTACCAAACAAAACACTACCAGGACCCCCAACCAAGTATAAATTCGATTCTACACAAACATTTCTACAAATAGAATTGGACAATAATTCAATAATCAGATGTTTCATGTAAATACAACAAAGAAGTCCAAATAGATTGATTCAAACGTAAGTAAACCACATCCATACAAATACGAAAAGAACGGATTATTAGATCTAAAGGCCTCGGTGAAATGCAACTGGCTACAGGGAAAAGGTTACACCAAGAATTTTTATTTTTCTATGGCCAGGTTATTGTTAGGAAGTCAAAAAAACTACTGCTCAATCCATACAACTATAATAACTTATAAACATTCAATTCAGTTATCCAAACTTTTCTATTCATTCTACACTAATCACACGGAAATTCATCATGACAGGCAACATAATTCTTAGGAGGCCTAAGAATAGTCTACTAAGGAGGTCTCACAACCTACATCATGCAGAATAAGGGAATAGAGGTAAAGAACAACCAAGTAGAATAACATGATAAAAGTAAACTATTCTGTCAGAGAATTTTTTTGGAAAATGCAACTATAAGTGCTTATGGAACTTTGGAGGCAATTAGCAGGAATTAATATACCAAACTACAGACACAAAAGGGATGACCCACCATTCTAGGAGAATAAAAACATAGATGAATACCTATGATGAAAAGAGGCAGCACATTGCTCACCAAAAAAGAACCTACAAGTTTTGCAACCATCATAACTTGCCTCATCAAACAATAATTATCCCAATTTGCAACATTTTCTGCAAGAGCACATACAACTAATTAATCAACTGCAGTAAAATGCAATAAGAAGAACATGCAGCAAAGAGTTAACCACTCAACAAAAAAGTGACAAAACAAAAGAGAAGCAACAATTTGAAGCTCATTGTTTAGATTTAGTAGTCTAAAAAAAGGAGAATATAAATCAACTCCAGTAAAATGCAACCAGTGGAATAGCAGCAAAGAGTCAAACACTGAACAAAAAAGTCAAACAGTAGGAAAGCTGCCGTTGGAACCTCGTTGTTAAGATTTAGTAGTCTAAAAACAATAAAACAAAGGAGATCTTAAATCATGCAGATGAGCAAATGTGTAAGCTTACTTTCACAATTTAAAAGATAACTAACAAACAGAACCTGTAAGGTTAAACTATACAAATCATTAGTTTGAAGAAGTCCACCTATACAATCGCAGTATAACAAACAAAACAGCAGGATAAGGAAACCCAGTAAATTAATTAGTAACAACCATGCAAATATAACCCAAACATCTAGCCAGTACACAAGTTCAGAACCATATAGTCAGTTTGACTGGCCAAGAAAATGTTCAGGAATTGTTAGACATCAATCTTTCCAGCATCACTATGGAAAAATCATCAAACCAAATTGTGCAGAAAACAAACTGCTAATCTAAAAGACAGGTAGAATGTGTACCTGGAATAAAAGCGTGTTGAATCCCTGTTAGTAAACAGAATTGCCTATTCAACATTCGAGGTCAGTACGTTGGCATACAATCAATGCTCTGCATTGCTTGATTCTACCAGTTCTGGTTTTTTCTTCATTCAAAGTTACAACCGGTAAGTATAACAATTCCACTTAACAGCAATAACAAAGGAACTAAACAAAATAAGTTGGCTTTGGCATTTGGCAGGTACCTTCAGCAGAAGTGGAGCAGAAGCGGAGCACTGGAGTAGAGTCCAAATGAAGATGCAGCTGGAAGAGGACTTTTACTACAAAAAAAAAAAACATGAAACTTTTGTTCTATTAATCTCCTCCTAACTGCTTGGATTGCATATCTCCATCTTACTGCCTATACTTTGATCAAGTCCTTATTATTTATCTCCTGCTTACTTTAACTAAAACAGAACATATGAAACTTTATTTGACTATCTCTGTTTAATCATCTTCACCTTCTGCTCACATTACTTATCTCTCCCTTGCTTAAATTTCATGCATAACTACTTTGATGAAATCCTGCTAAGTTTGATTACTTGCTCACTACTTTGATTAAGTTTGACTAGGTACTCAGTACTAAGTTTAATTACCTTCGATTAATTACTCTGCTTTGCTTGCTTAAGATTGACTACGCATGTGATTTTAAGTATAATTTGCATCTAACCCGAACCTAATAGAAACCAAGACCACGTCAAAGCCGATAGAAGAACACAGTAAGAAGAATTACCGGGAAGAGCCAAAGAAGAAGCCCAGATAAAGCAAATTTCTACCCATGTATCCGTCAGATCCAATGTGTATGAGAGTGTAACAGATGGCCCATATCTGCAAAGAGTAGAGAAATTAAAGCCCAATGAAACCAGCAGCGCAAGTGATAAAAGTAACGATTAATGGAAGAGAGAACAAAAATGGTTAAAAACAATTATTGAATGAAAGAGATGAGGAGAGAGAAGACTTTGATGGCGGAGAGTACAAAGAAGGTTCGGTGTAGGGGCTGTTACTAGCTAGATTTTAAAACCCCGGTATAAGTTTAAGTTTAAGTGTGGCTTGATTCCACTGGGCACTGGGCACAGTTGTGGTTGTTCCTCAGGTAGTGGGGCTAAGTCACGTTAATCATTACGGTACCTGTGACAAAGAAAGAAAAAAAAGGTAAATAGATTAATTAAACCTACATACACAAAGAAAAATAAATCAATAAGATGATTTAATTTTAATCAACCATACTAATTGAAACATCTAAAGATTGCAACAAAACATACAAAAATATCAACACGGTGACCTAATCATCAGTAAATCAGAACAAAAAAGAAACTAGGCCATAATTTATTTGCCTTCACAAATCAATCAATCATGTAAGGTTATTTTTCTATGAATTGGGGATTATCTCTAAATCATATTTATTTGTCTTCATACATCAATCATGTACGTTTTATTTCTACACTAAATCACACAATTGAAACAGGTTATCAATTTACCCACCATAAGATTTGCCCTAATGCATTTGTTGTCTATCGAAACAGGGGGTTAATTAGAGGGAGACAAAGCAAAGAGATTAACAGGTGGTTTTAATACAAAAAAAGCAGCAAAGGACAGACAATAAAGCAAAGGGATTACCAGGAATAGGCAAAGGGTCAGGAGGGTGTAAGAACCGGCTCCCTACCCAGATCTGGAAGGGGGTATCTCCTCCTCCACACACACACACTGACGTCAGGCCTAATTACTGTGGGAATCCGATTGGCCCTCATCTGATCACACACACAACAATTAAAAACTCAAAAAGAAATAGAGAAGGGAGCGTCAAGATCAAAGCCATCCCGTTTCGGGTTAAAAACAGAGGCAAAAAGCAATGATGAAGTACGAAGTCAAAGATGGAGAAAGTTTCCACAAACCGCTATGGGTGACGACGGAAGAATTAAAGAGGAAGGAAGGACGAGAGAGAGGGAGGGCGGCGGTTAGGGGGGGCATCAGAGATTTTATCAGATCTGCGAAGGCTTTTTGGTGAAAACGAAGATAACCATTTTTGGTTAACAAAAAAACTGACAGAGGAAATTGAAGGAGATAAGAAATAGGAAGAGAGAGAAGAGAAGAGCAGCGGCCACATAATTGAAAACCCTAGCTCGCACGAGTTTTGCTCTTGCCTTTTATACTAGACATCTGCTGCCGTCCACGTGGCGAGTTCTTATTGCCCTGGCTTACGTTTGTTTCTTTGACTTTGTTTATTCTGTTCTACCATGCACATGACTACACCGGATTGGTCTCTCCTGGACTCTACAGGGTCCAGGCTCTAGTGGTAGGTACCTAGTTTTTATGTTTAATTAAGTCGTTAATGTTATATCCCAAAATTCTCAACCTGTAATGTATAAAACTAATTTCATTGCAGAGCAAAAAAAAAATTAAGTTTGTCTAAGGTATAATAATATTATGAAATAGCACTAAATAATTTAAAAATTGATGCATAAAAGAAATTTAACATAGAACATATTTCCTCCAGATCTTTCATTGTTTAGAATCTATGATATCGTTATTAAGAAAAATCTTCACCATCATTTATGGTCTCCAGTATCGAAGAGTCACCTGGGGCGATGGCTACCCTTCAAATCATTTAGCCTTTCTATATAGGTATTTTATTATGTGTAAATGTTCATAAATTTTTTATTTTTAATTAAGTCTTTAATGTTATATATATCACAAAATTCTCAACTTGTAACGTGTAAGTCGAATTTCATTGCAGAGAAAAAAATATAATTGTGTCTAACGTATAATAATATTTTGAAATAGCACTAAAGTCTTATCTATTTATATAAAATTAAATTAATATAATGATAGAGATAATTTTAATTTATTATTAATTTATATTATCATCATATTCAATCAATTTTTATAACAAAATATAATTCGATTAATATTTACATTTAATTTGATAGGTGATAGATTCCCCCATCACCTTAAGAATAATTTCCAGTCTTCTAAAATGTAAAAAGTCCAAAAGATCTTTATATTTTAGCTCACGTGTAACCAATGAATATCCAAATTTATGATTTAATTTATGTTTAAAATAATTGATATTTCATATTGACTCCTTCCTAAGGACGTCACTACTAGGTTATTATTTGTTAGGAAAAATACTATCAGGCTATCAAAAAAATATATTATGCCTAGTTTCTTAAAGTAGAATTGAATATTTTTTCTGTATAATGTGTCCCTATCCAAGTCAAAGTAGTGGACGCGAGGACCAATGACTTTTCTCCTAGTTGTCTACAATACATCTGTAAACCCACAATCTTAATTATTAATGTCATCATCCACACTTCATTTTGCTCCGTTGGGTTGTCAATAGATTCCATGCAAAATTTTTCTTTCTGCAGGAATGAATATGAAGATCAGTTATCCATTCTTTGCTCTTCCCGTTCTCTTCTCATGCTCCACTTTGATGATTTTCCATAACTGCATTGCAGTTGACGTCATATCTGCAGACCAACCCTTGTCTGGGTATGAAACCATCATGTCTTCAAATGATGTCTTTGAACTCGGTTTGTTCAGACCGGGCTCAAGTTTATATTCTGGCTATTACATGGGTATCTGGTGTAAGAATTGGCCTGACAATTTTCCAGAGACGGTGGTGTGGGTGGCTGATAGAGAGAAGCCAATTTTTGGCAAATACGTACTCTTCAGAGTTGAAAATTATACTCCCTCTGTCCTTCAATATAAATCGTTTTAGGCTTTGTGTTTTGTTCCAGAATATAAGTCGTTTTAAGATTTCAAGAAACATTAAATTTATTTTTTTCATATTTATCCTTGCATTAAATTAGTTGTTTTAGACTTTGTATTTTCCTTACTCCCTCTGTCCCTCAATATAAGTCGTTTTAGGCTTTGTGTTTTGTTTCAGAATGTAAGTCGTTTTAAGATTTCAAGAAGCATTAAATTTATTTTTTCCATGTTTATCCTTGCATTAAATTAGTTGTTTTAGACTTTGTATTTTCTTTAAGTTTTATTATTGGGATAATAGAAAGGATAGGTTGGTAATCTAAACAATAAAATTTAATGCGATTAGGCTCATTTATTGCTTTTCTTAAGGGGTGTGCAAAATCCTTAAACGACTTATATTTAGGGACAAAGGGAGTAATTATTTTAACCATCCTATTAATTAACACAAACAAATTCAATAACTCTTATACACTAAAAAAACTTCAACCTTGTTTTTTCCCACCAGTATTAAAATACTACACACTTCAGTGTCTCACGATGAAAGAGAAAAAATATGAGAGGCTGGACATTTTGGTCGTTAATTTTAAAAATGGAGTTTGAATAACAATGGTTGGAGTGCAAATATTGGCTCCCCTAACTGAGGCAGGTCATCCATTTGGAGGGACTCTAGGTCGGCCATAAATGTTGTGTGAATCTTCTAATAAAGATTTTATTGGTACACAAAAATTCAAATTTAACAACTTTTTTTTTTTTGATGAGGAATTTAACAACTATTTAAACAAAGTGAACTACTAACATTTATTGCTAGCTTACTTATAGCGCGTGATATTCTCTCTATTACCTGGCTTCACTTTTTTGAGTTCTCTTTGTGGATTTTTATCGAGCACCTAGTGAGCCACCCTCCATGGCAGCGGGGGAAGGCTTTACGACGACGGCCGACGACGAAGATAGTGAGATGGGAGAGGAGAACCTACCCTTGACTCCCAAGATGACCCGACGCCCGGCTGACCTCCATGCTACTACGGATGGCCGTGCTGGGGGTTCGTTGTCGGGTGTTGCTGTACCGCTCAACCCAGGTCCGCCGGCCTCCAAATCGTCCGGCGCGGCCCCTGCGGCTCACGAAGAAGGTGCAGCTGGTCCTACTGGGGAAGACGAGGTTCAGCTCCAAGCGAGCAAGAAAGCCCGGCTGCAGGATGGTGCCATGAACAGCCAGGATGGTGGTGACAACCCGAGAAATGTTGCCGGCAAAGCCATAGGTAGATCCTCCTACAGAGACCTGCTAATCGGACATGAGGTTAGGGATACTGATATGGAGGAAGTTGACTGCGAACATGAGGAGCTCGAAGTGATGTCGGATTCTGATGGGGAGGACGACGATGATGACTGCCCGACGATCCGCCTTTCCTCGGCTGAAAAGAAAAGACTATACAGTAAGTGGAAGCATGCCTTAATTGTTAAAGTACTGGGTCGAAAGGTCGGTTATCGATTCTTGTTATCTCGACTGCAATCCATTTGGGTAACTACCCGAACCTTCAATATTACTGATTTGGGTAATGAATATTACATTGTGCGCTTCAATTGTGCTGCTGACTACAACAATGTGCTTAATGGAGGCCCTTGGACTGTAGCAGACCATTACTTGACTGTTCGGCCATGGCGTCCGTACTTTGATCCGTATGAGGCATCTATTGATAATGTGGCTGTCTGGGTTCATTTTCCGAATCTCCCTGTTGAATTCTATGATGAGACATTCCTGAAGCGATTGGGTAGTAAATTGGGTAGAGTCATTAAAGTGGACCGGGCTACACTCCAAGCAGAACGAGGGCAATTCGCGAAAGTCTGCGTCGAAGTTGATCTCACGAAGCCACTTGAGGCCAAATTCAGACTTGGGCGACGAGTTTGGCGAGTTGAGTATGAAGGGCTGCACTTGGTTTGCTTCAATTGTGGTTTGTATGGTCACAGAGTGGAGTCATGTCCGGCCAAGACGGTTGATCAAACTCATGCTCAAAGGGATGTGGATTCTTATTCTGTCTTTAGACCTGGGGCGGCTATGCCTAAGGCTAGACCCGAAGTATTTGAAACACGAGGCGACTGGATGTTGGTGCAGAAGAAAGGAAGGGTTCGAAGAGCCAACCATACTAAGGGTTCTGGGCCAAACTCGGGTACGCATCACACTGGTGAGCAAAATACAAGGGTAGACCTTTCGTCCACAAGTGCTGGCAAGACTAGGAAGGGTTCCCGATTTGATATCCTACATAATCTGGAGGTGGAGGGTGATGACATAAACCCTCCTGCTGGTGATAGCCGGATTGGGGAATCTAGCAAACCCAACCAGACCGAAGACCCAATTAAGGTGAAAGACTCTTTGATTATTAAGCCCATTGTGCCCCTGGTGGAGGAGAGTAACCCAAATGAGTCTATTAGAGTGCACCAGGGAATTATTATTCATGAGGTCCAGGAGGGACCTTCCCGCACTGGGAGAGCTGCTTCTCGCCACCCGCCCTTGAAGGACATCACCAATATGGGTACTGGTAAAGAGCAGATAGGACAACCTATCCGGGTACGCAGTAGGAGCCGGACTAGTGTCAGAGGTAGGAGAGCAGCAAGGGGTAGTTATGATGAGCCTAGTGAAGGTGATGTGCCAATGACAAGGGGAATTCCTCGAGCCCGCACGCAATTAGTGCCAGAACCACTTGTACACAGGAATCAAAAACAGAGCTCACTAATAGAGAAGAAGCAGCAGGATACGAGCTTGGACTATAATGGGGGTTCTCTAAACCATGATACTGGAAAAAATAAAAATGATCCCTCAGATGCGATTCAGGACTTCATAGAGCATGATGGGGACACAGATGGGAGAAGAGAGGCTGAGGGTAATCTGGACACTGCTTATATGGTCCAGGAAAATCTGCAGACTGACTCTAATCGTATTGCTCCTCTGTTGGTGCCTGTTGATGAGGTGGAGCTTGCTGCCCCGAATGGAAATCTCTCTGAGCTTGCTGCATTCCAATGAAACCGGGTACCTTCTCTTTCAACTTTATCCTATGATTAAGTTCATTTACTGGAATTGCAGAGGTGCTAGAAGCAGGAGGCTCCATAGCATCTTAAGGGACTTGATTAAATTTAATGGCCCCGATATTATTGTGCTGGCGGAAGTACGTGTTAGTGGAAGTGTTGCTGATAGAGTAGCTAGAAGTATGGGATTAATCTTTGTACATAGAGTAGATGCTATTGGTTATTCGGGGGGGATTTGGGTGCTGGCAAGAACTTCTCTACCTGGGGTCCGTATTTTACAAGAGTCTCAACAACTTATTCATATGGAACTTAGGGATGTGAGAAGTAATCCTTGGTTTCTTACTGTGGTCTATGTAAATCCGGAGCAGAGTCGCAAGGAGAATTTTTGGCAAGAGTTAAAAAACATTAAAGCTAGCATTCATGTAGCGTGGGCAGTTATGGGAGATTTCAATGACTTCCTTTATAGATTCGAGAAGACAGGAGGTAGACCTGCCAACATGAAAAGATGTGACATATTTAAAGAAAACCTTGCCGATTGTGGATTATCAAGTATGGATGCAGCTGGACCCCGATTTACTTGGAGAGGCCCAAAGCGTGATGGCTTGAGGCGTATATATGAGAGATTGGATAGAGTTGTCATGAATTCGGATTGGAGTATTCAATTCCCCGAAGCTTCACTGAGAAACCTCCCGAGAATTAAGTCTGACCACCACCCAATACTGCTCAACCTTATGGGCTATATTCCCCCAGCTCCACATGCTCACCCATTCAGATTTGAGGCCTCTTGGATGACTCATGAGCTGTTCCCAAACTTGATACACAGTCAGTGGCAAAGGGAGGCAGTTATTGATGAAGCCTTACAACACTTGAAACCTGAGTTGCAAAAATGGAATAAAGAGGTATTTGGAAACATTTTTCGAAAGAAAAAAGATTGCCTAGCTCGCCTACAAGACCTCCAACGACTTATGGCTGTTGTAAGGGATAGGACTTTAGAAAGACGGGAACAAGAGCTCATCCGGGAATATAATATAATGCTACAGCAGGAAGAGATCATGTGGTTCCAAAAATCAAGATCAAAGTGGATTTCGCAAGGTGATCGCAACACTAAATATTTCCACTTATCAACTCTGATGCGCAGAAAACACAATAAAATTGAAGGGCTGAAAAATAGTGACGGGGAGTGGATCTGGGACGACAGAGCTCTGAAAGTGATGGCGGTTGAATATTACCAGCAATTATTTTTTGAAGATGGTGCTGTGAGACCGAAACTGATCACCTTGAAGAATTTTCCAAGCTTATCTACTTATGATTTGGTGGATTTGGACAGGGAGATTTCGGATGAGGAGATAAGACATGCGGTGTTTGATATTGGACCCTTAAAATCCCCAGGACCTGATGGCTTCCCGGCGATCTTCTTCCAAAACCAGTGGCACTTGATTGGTCAGAATATGTCACACTTTGTAAGAGATGTGTTAGAAGGAAAGATATCACTCAACGGCCGTAACCCAACTTTCCTAGTACTGATCCCTAAAGTTGAATGCCCCTCTAACATGTCCCAATTTCGCCCTATCGGGCTTTGCAATGTGTCCTATAAAGTTGTTGCAAAGGTCTTGGTGAATAGAATCAAGCCACTTATGCCCAAATTGATTGGTGAACATCAAAGCAGCTTTGTCCCTGGCCGCCACATTATTGATAACATTGTGATAGCTCAGGAAGCAATACATTCAATGCAAGGCAAGTCAAAAGGAAAACAATTCTTGGCTATTAAAGTGGATCTAGAGAAGGCATATGACCGGGTTAGTTGGGCTTTCTTAGAGGAATCAATTTCAATGGTGGGATTTCCGGACTATCTGAAGAAATCTATTATGCAATGTGTCACTTCTACTAGTATGCAAGTCCTATGGAATGGAGCTACAACGGAGTCATTCTTGCCTTCTAGAGGAGTTAGACAGGGGGATCCTTTATCTCCCTATCTCTTTGTCATTTGTCTTGAGAGACTAGCCCATCTTATCAATCAAGAAGTCGAAGGAGGTAATTGGAAGCCATTGCGATTTGGGAGGGGGGTCCTGGATTATCTCATCTTATGTTTGCTGATGACCTTATTCTCTTTGGAGAGGCCTCTGAAGCTCAGGTGTTGCTGATGAAAAAATGCTTACAGCTTTTTTGTGATGCTTCTGGTCAAAAAGTTAGTCTAGCCAAAACTCGGATTTTTTTCTCCAAGGGAGTGAAGAAAGAACTGCGACGTCATCTGACTGGAACCAGTGGATTCTCTGCTACGCATGATCTTGGGAAATATTTGGGTGTCCCACTTCTTCATGGAAGAGTCACTAATAATACATACTGGGACATTGTTGATAGAGTGAAGAAAAAGCTAGCTTCCTGGAAGGCTAGTAATCTGTCACTGGCAGGCCGCATCACCCTATGTAAGTCAGTTCTTGCAGCCATTCCTATCTATTCCATGCAATCAACTAAGTTACCGAATGGTGTGTGTAATGCAGTGGAGAGATGTTGTCGGGAATTTATTTGGGGAGATTGTGTTGATAAACATAAGATACATTTGTTGAATTGGGATACCATCTGTACCCCCACTCAAAATGGAGGGCTTGGAATTCGCAAATTAGAGCCTCTAAATGCAGCATTCCTTATGAAACTGGCATGGGGTGTGATTAATAATCCACATAGTCTCTGGGCAAGGATTTTCATTGCCAAATATGTACAACAAAGGCAAGAAGACTGGATCATAAAGCCTAATGGTCGAAAATCACATATCTGGAGAGGGATGGAGAAAGTCTGGGGCCATGTTCTTGAAGGCATTCAATGGGTCCTTGGCAACGGGTACTCTGTGAAATTCTGGATTGATTGTTGGTTGGATGATGAAGGCTCCTTGCTGAATCATACTATAGGGGAACTTGACAGTTCCCAACTCAACAAAAGAGTCCATGAATATGTGCAAGCAAATGGCGATTGGGACTGGTCATCCTTGAAGAAACTACTTCCCTTGCCAATCTTGCTGAAATTGAGAGCAGTTGTACCTCCTACTCGGGAGGCGGGATTGGATACCATGATTTGGCAAGCTGCACCGTCAGGTATGTTCACTGTCTCTTCAGCTTACCATACTATTGAACAGCTGAATTCGAATGTGGGAAATGATATATGGACAAAGATCTGGAAATGGAAAGGCCCCCAACGAGTTCGTGCCTTTCTTTGGTTGGCGGCCCATAATAAGTTGCTCACGAACTGTGAACGATTTCGAAGACATCTTGCCCATCACCCACGCTGTGATGTTTGTGGGCACGATGAGTCTACCCTACATGTGCTTAGAGACTGTTGTAGAGCTAGCAAAGTATGGTTTTTATTGCTCCCTGCTGATGAGGCCCAGGATTTCTTTAATTGTGACTTGCATACTTGGTTGAATTCCAACTTGTCTAATCGGAATAATGTGGAAAAGTCTTTGTGCTTTGGTTTAACTTGTTGGTTATTATGGAGAACTAGAAATGACAGATGGGTTAAGGGGAATACAGAGTTAGCACTATCTACGAACTCGATTTGGAGGTATGTGGAAGAAGTAATAGATACTTGGCGATGGGATGATACTTTGCAAGGGGTGGGTTTGAAGGCTTCGATCCCTATCTACTGGCAGCCCCCTAAATGTAATGTCCTAAAATTGAATACTGATGGCGCATCAAAAGGTAATCCTGGCAGAGCTGGTGCGGGTGGACTGATTCGGGACGACTGCGGTCGGTTTCTATGTGGTTTTGCTGCTCATATAGGCGTGTGTTCGGCTATGAAAGCCGAACTATGGGCAGTGTTGCTTGGATTGGAGTTGGCCTGGGATATGGGCACTCTACATTTGCAATTGGAGGTTGATTCTCAGCCGGTATTGAAGTTAATTTTGGGTTCAGAACCCCCGAGGGATGGAAATCTACCACTTGTACGAAGAATTCTCTCCCTCCTTCGTAAGTCTTGGACTGTTCAGGTGACCCACACATACCGAGAAGCCAACGGCTGTGCAGATCGTTTGGCTAACCTTGGATGTACTCTGGATTTCAATTGTATTAAATTTTCTAGCCCCCCTGTGTTTATCAGGGATATGTTAATTCTAGATATGATGGGCTTTGCCCAGAATAGACTGGTCACAGTCCCTATGTAGTAGTATTATTTGTAGCTGGCCTTTTGGCCTTTCTATTACCAAAAAAAAAAAAAAAAAAAAACTATTTAAACAGGATTAAGTTGCTTATTATTGGACCAATCCTCTGGTGTTCAATTGCAGGAAAAAAAAAAACAATCATTGATTTTGAGGAAGAAGAAAATCAGAAAAAGCAGGCATAACAACGTGACATCACCCTCCCAGTCATGAGCAATTCCCGTAGTGGGAAACCAAGTTCCAGTACTTGATTGCATCTATGTTTCACCTCCATCTCAGTTAGATGTGCAAGCCACAAGGTTAAATACTAAAATGAATTACTCTCATTTCACATTAGTAAAATATGTTCAATACACATATTTTTTTCTTCTATTTTCTCCAGAAAAACAAAAAAAAAAAAAGAGAACAGGCGTTAATTGATTTTGTACCTTTCCATTTGCAGTGCAGGTGCAAATTACGCCTTCGGTGGGCCAATTTCTGCTCCAATTAACATACTTGCTTGCCAATTGTGCCGATTCTCTACCAAATCTTCCCAAGATTGGTCAATTTTTCTGCCAATTAGTGGACAGAGGTGGCTAAACACTGACCACAAACTTGGTCTATGAGTTTTAGTTCAAGAAAAAAAAAACAATATATCCTTCTTCAGTCTGTAATAGTTTCTTTCCCCATTTATCTAGCTTATGGCGATGAGTGTATATATATAATCTGGCTTTTTTCTTCTCTCCAGATTGGTTTTCATATTTGTTTTATGATACTTTTTCAATCTGATTCATCTCTATTATCCTGGATGGATGAATGTGTAAGATAACTAAGTTTTTCTCTTTCGCTCTCTCTTTTTTTTTAATTTATTCACTCCCTTCCTTATATGATTCTTGCTTTTCTCTCTGATGACAATATGGCCCACATACATATATTGCTGCCACCTACCCTCCAAAAATAGACCCCTTTAATTATGTTTTGGACACTTGCTTTGATGGTGGTACTAAAATCATACTAAGATTGAGTGAATCTGATGGAATATGTGGCTTGTTATTTATCATCTGTCCCTAGCATTTTCATTTTCTATGTTGCTCAAATAAATTGCAATCTTTATAAATGTTGATCAAAGAGGCTGTGAAAGGGGCACTTCTCTTTTGTCAATTTTTCTATACTGTCTTTATACGTGCTCCACATTATGGTTTGTTCGTTTAACCAATTATCCATTTGTTTGCAACATCTGAGCTCAGCTCCTGATGTTTTATTTCTTTTTGTCATGTTTCTTGATTCCATTCACATCGCGCATCTCCTGGATATCTTTCTATTTGTGTCTAAAAAGAGGCAGAGTAAACTTTAGATAATAACTTTTATGCTTAAAAAAATGACCGTAGTTCCATATTAGTTTCTTCAGATTGGGGAGCCACACAATAAGAGTGGAATGATTTGTTTTCTTTATATCGTGGTACACTATAAAGAAACTGTCTTTAAGTCTTAACGCTTCAATCTGAGTGTACCAAAACAAGTTGTTACTAATTTTCACGTTCAAAAAAAACAGAAATTTCACGTCCATATATATATATATATATATATATATATTTACGTATTTGTGTATACGGGGAATGGTATGACTAAATTGGTCGTGAGAAAGGAAAAAACTGGAAAAAGAAAAAAACATGAAAGGGAGAAAACCACCCAACGACGTCGTAACTCTTGGGTACCGTATTTGCTATTCATATGGGAACAGAAACCTCCTTGCCATTAGTAGCCCAAACGGAAGACCTATCGGGCTCATCAACAAAAATGGCCCACGCCCTAAGTACGATTAATAGCCCGAGTCGAGTCTCTCTATAAAAGTGCCAATCTAATAAACTGACTTTGCTCTTCTTCAAACCCAAATAATATATATTTTTGTTCAAGTTCCTAATCCATAAAAAACCTGAAAAAATACCAGGTTTTCCTGTCCAAGTCGGTAGATTTTTTTTTAAAAAAAAAAAATTACAACGAGTCGGTTTCTCAAAAAAATATAAATAACAAACCCTTTTCCAAGTCGGTAGATTTTTTTAATTTTTTTTTATAACGAGTCGGTTTAAAAAAGTTAAATAACAATTCCTTTTCCAAGCGTAACACGGATTACGCTCTCTATATATATGTGGGTATACAGCCCCTAACTGAAGCAACCTTTCTTTTCTTCTCCCTCCTCCTCCAGTTGGTATCTCGCTTTGGTTTTTGTCTTCCCTATTTGTTTTAACACACACATGGTTGGTATGGAGTACCAAGGAGCAGACAATGAGCTGCAGAAGAAGAAGCGGTTCAGGAGAAAGATCGAAAGCGAAGAAGAGGATGAAGATTACGAGGTGATCAGAATCAGACAAAGAGAAGACGGAAGGACGACAAGCAACGAAATAGAGTCTTTGAGGATCCTGTCGAGACAGAAATATCTGAAGAAAAGAGAGCTCAAGAAATTGCAAGAGCTTCGGGACGAGATTGTGGATGAGGAGTATCTCTTTGAGGGAGTTTCACTCACAGAAGCAGAAATTCTTGGATTGAGATACAAGAAGAGACTTTGTGACGTTGCGAATAAGAAGAGGAGGTTATCAGTGGAGGAGGAAGAAGATGCGTCTGAGTATCGGATCCCGGAAGTCTATGATCGTGAAGGTGCTGTTGACCAGCAGAAAAGATTTTCTGCTGCTCTTCAACGATACAGGGACGACCCTGAAGGTGGTGTTAGTCCGCAGAAAGCTTGGGAAGATCATCAAAGTAGAAAAGCAACATTGAATTATGGATCAAGGAATAAAAAGCAAACGTCCGATCAGGAGGACTATCCGTTTGTGTTTGAGGATCAGATTGAGTTTATCAAGGCATCAGTCATGGCTGGGGAGGAGTTTGATGATAATGTGCTCAATGGTAAGTCACATGATAATGCTGCTGCAAAATCTGCAGCTTCTGACAAGATTCAGGAGGAGAGGAAAACTCTACCAATCTATCAATATCGGGATGCTTTCCTCCAAGCTGTCAATGATTATCAGGTTCTCATCATTGTCGGTGAAACTGGCTCAGGAAAGACCACACAGATACCCCAATATCTTCATGAAGCCGGTTACACCAAGCGAGGGAAGGTTGGTTGTACACAGCCAAGGCGTGTTGCAGCAATGAGCGTAGCTGCCAGGGTTGCGAAGGAGATGGGCGTGAAGCTTGGTCACGAGGTTGGATATTCCATCCGGTTCGAGGATTGCACATCAGAAAACACTGTCCTCAAATACATGACGGATGGAATGCTATTGAAAGAATTTACCGACGAACCGGACCTGGCAAGCTATAGCATCTTAATGCTCGACGAGGCTCATGAAAGGACCTTGCCTACCGATTTACTCTTTGGCTTGGTGAAGGATATAGCCCGGCTTCGACCTGATTTGAAGGTACTTATCTCCAGTGCAACCCTGGATGCTGAGAAATTCAGCGATTTCTTTGATTCTGCTCCGGTTTTCAAGATCCCCGGGAGGAGATTTCCTGTCGAGATACATTACACGCTAGCTCCCGAAGCTGATTACATGGATGCTGCAATTGTTACTGCCCTTCAAATTCACACAAGGGAGCCACCTGGTGACATCTTAATGTTCCTTACTGGACAGGATGAAATTGAGACGGCCGAGGAAATATTGAAGCAGAGGACCAGAGGATTAGGCAACAAGATTGCAGAGCTTATTATCTGCCCCATATATGCAATCTTGCCGACAGAGCTGCAAGCTAAAATATTTGAACCTACCCCACATGGAGCAAGGAAGGTTGTCTTAGCAACTAATATTGCAGAAACATCACTGACCATCGACGGGATCAAGTACGTTATTGATCCAGGTTTTTGCAAGATAAAGTCATATAGCGCCAAAACCGGGATGGAGTCTTTGCAGGTTACTCCCATTTCAAAGGCTTCTGCTAACCAACGTGCTGGTCGGTCTGGACGAACAGGTCCAGGTAAGTGTTTTCGGCTTTACACTGCTTTCAACTTTCAACATGACTTGGACGATAATAGTGTGCCAGAAATACAAAGAACGAATCTTCTTAATGTGGTGCTCACCATGAAGAATCTTGGCATTAATAATCTGATAAATTTCGAATTTATGGATCAACCTCCCTCCGAGGCAATCCTAAAGGCTCTGGAGTTGCTCTTTGCATTGAGTGCTCTCGACAAGAAGGGTCACTTAACCAAGGTTGGCAAAAGAATGGCCGAGTTCCCGCTGGATCCTATGTTGTCCAAAATGGTGGTAGCTTCTGACAAGTACAAGTGTTCAGAAGAAATTATTACAATTGCTGCTATGCTTTCAGTTGGAAACGCTATCTTCTATTGTCCAAAGGACAAGCGGGTCCTTGCTGAAAATGCCAAGATAAGCTTCCACGAGGGGAATGTGGGTGACCACATAGCTCTACTCAGGGTGTATAATTCTTGGAAGGAGACCAATTTTTCGACGCAGTGGTGTTATGAAAATTATATTCAGGTCAGGAGTATGAAAAGAGCAAGGGATATACGGGACCAGTTGGAGGGACTTCTGGAGAAGGTTGGAATTGAGCTTACATCAAATCCTAATGATTTAGATGCCATAAAAAAGTGTATAACATCGGGTTTTTTCCCCCACACTGCAAGGCTGCAAAAGAATGGAGCCTACACAACCTTGAAACATCCGCAGACAGTGTATGTACACCCCAGCTCAGGATTGGCAGAGGTTCTCCCTAGATGGGTAGTATATCATGAGTTGGTTCTTACTTCCAAGGAGTACATGAGGCAGGTGACAGAGGTGAAGCCTGAGTGGCTGGTAGAAATAGCCCCCCATTATTACCAGATGAAGGATGTAGATGATCCTGCCCTGAAGAAAATGCCACGAGGAAAGGGACGCATAGGATAAGGATTGTTTTGTTTGTAGAGAAATCTGAAATCTTACCAACTTGTACAACATTGTTAAAGGAAATGTTACATTTTTAAACGATATTCCTGCGTATCTCAATTTTACTAAACATTGCAGCAAATATTGGGGATCATTATCTGTTTAACAACCTCACTAGAAACCCGTTTAAAGAAAAGAAATTAAAATTTCACCTTGCAAAGATCTCTATATCCTGCTGTCCTGCAAGACATAAAAGGTATAAAGAAAGGGGAAAGGAATAAAGGAGATGTAGAAAACTGTGCAGCCCTCTTTTTCAGATTTCTTATTCTTTAAGTAGGACTAAATTTTTCTTCTACTTTTTTCCATTATTTGTTCGTTGATCACTTGACAAATAGAATAATATATAGAACTTCTGATAACAATCCCACAGGAATAAAGAAGCACTGACTCCTTTTCCTTCAATTTCTAATGACGTCTTGGTAAAGGCTAAATGAATCACCCCAGTTTTGGAATGCAAAGGAGCGAACTAATATGCCTCAAGCTGCAATGATCTGCTTTCATTCCCGACAGTATCTTGATTTTTCATCTTTCTAAAGCAAAGGAACTGGGATGTTTAATTCATCAACCATTGCATATTCTTTCTTTGGCATGTAAAGGAAGAAATTCCTTTTATGCTGTTCATTATAGTGCAGTGTGCCCCACACTTGCCAAATATACATAAATAAGATATTGAGAGTTGTTATTGCAGTGTCCATCATCGGCTGCAACAACTGATCGGAAGAGCAAGAGCTTTGGTCCTGTAAGAGCTTTATTAATTAAGAAAGCTTGCTATTGTATGTTTGAAACTAACCATTATAATGTGTAGGAAGTTCTTGTTTAGGAGAGATTTTAAATATGTGATGAATGTATATAGTTTATCATCAAATGTTGTATTATATTAACCCACATTGCACCTCTCTTCGTTATTCTGTGGAATGAGATATGCTTCTTCAACAATGTCTTTTGCAGCATTGCCAAGGAACATGCAGTCTTCTGGTGATTGGGCCTCGAGGCAATCAGGCAAGGGAAAAACACAGCTTTCAGGATCGAACAGAAGCTTTAGCATCGATCATGGTACTTAATTCTCTCCAAATTGTGTCTCTGTTTAGTGCCTTTTGGCCAAAATTGTTGCCAGTCTTCTTGGAAAAACCCAGAAGGTTGGCCAGTTTTACATGGATAATCTGCTTTGAAAAAGGGTATCTTCCTACATCAAAACAAAATAAAGAGAGAACATGGAGGTTTTAAGGGGAGAGCTATCGAGAAAATCCAGCCATCCTGCACTTTCATAAAGATAGCCTAAACAATGTAAAAATTTCTACATGGCAGGGACAGACAGTACTGACTACATTCAATATCTGCCACTATACAAGGCTGTTGATAATGGTGATCAGGAGGCGACAATGAAGTTTCTGCAAGATCATCGTCATGCCCTTACTGCTTCCATTTCTGCAGATGGAGACACTGCACTCCATGTAGCTGTTCTGGCAGGACATGTGGAAATTGTAGGGGAGCTAGTGAAGATGTTAGATGCAGAAGACTTGGCCATCACAAACAGAAATAATGCCACTGCACTTAACTATGCTGCCATTGGAGGCATCACTAGGATTGCAGAGTATTTGGTGGAAAAGAATAAAGGGTTGCTTGATGTTCCCAATCAGAATGGCCTGATTCCAGTTGTTGTGGCTTCTCTTTATGGCCATAAAGAGATGGTTCGTTACTTGTACCATGAGAGTCCAAAAGAAGTGCTCAGTCCAGAAAGAGACAAGAAGAATGGGGTTATGCTTCTCACAACTTGTATTATTGACGAACTATATGGTATTGGCGGAGACTGAAATGATCATTATTTTTTCTGTTCCTTCTAACTCTAATTTCTCCTTTATGATTCTTTTCTTTTTTTTTTTCAAAATGTTCTATATTCGAATAGATATTGCTTTGGACCTGCTTCAGCTTTACCCACACTTGGTTTTCCATCAAGACAGTGACCAAGATACAGCACTTGACATGCTGGCTCAAAAACCTTCAGCATTCCCTAGTGGATGTCCACTTCCTTTGTGGAAACTTTGGATATACAATTGTAAGCAACTAAGCATCTCTTTTGAATTGCAGAATTGAATTAATGTCAGTTCTGAAAAAATAATTCTATCATTACCAAAACTTGAGGTTGGTTCCAAACTTGGTCTTTCACATCTAACTTTGTAGGGAAGAAATATTCCCAAATGTTACGTAAAAGGCAACTCACTCAAGTGCTTTGTGATTTCCTGAAGACGCCATTATTTTCTTGAAGGTATCAGTGTACCTCAGCCACCTGCCACAAATAATTCTCTAGGAGATATTGAAAGGCCTTATATAGGATCCACTAGTCGAAGAAACATCATCAAGCAAGGTATATTACATAACATGAGATTCCTGTAAATTTTTTTTAGTATTTTACTAACAATAAGGCGCTTTGGCTCTCCTTTTCTATGTGCAGCACTTCACAGTCTTTTAGTTATGGTCTGGAAAGGCCTAAAAGTGTTCAGTAAGTAGCACCGTAGAACTGCCTTACATTATTAGCTTTTTGCAGATTTAGAAATTTAGAGTCCTGATCTTGATATATATATGCCTGCAGTTCCAGCAATCAAGCATATGTACAACCTCAAGTTGATACATGTCCAAGCGCACGAGCTTCTGTGTTGTATATGCCAACAGATATCCACATTACCGAGGGCAGAATTCGAAAAACTTGGAGTTTATAAAGCTGTATTCAATGCTGTCAAGAATGGCATTGTTGAGTTCATCACAGAAATGATCAAACACTACCCTGACATCATATGGATCGAGGATGAGCTCGAGCGCGGCATATTTCTGTATGCAACCCTGCAACGCCAAGAAAAGATTTTCAGCCTGATTTACAAAATGGGTGCTAAGAAGAACTCAATAGCAACTTCCTGGGACAGGCAGCACAACAACATTTTACACCAAGCAGCATTTCTTGCACCTTCATCCCAGCTTGATCGTGTTTCCGGTGCAGCATTGCAAATGCAAAGGGAACTGCAGTGGTATAAGGTTGATATATACTGTCTTCCTATGATCAAATAACTTGGTTGTTGAAAGAATTTCTGCCATGATCTTATTTTCGTGTCTTGTCAGGAGGTGGAGCATATTGTACAACCCAAGTACAGAGAGATGAGTAACATGTTTCGCAGGACACCTAAAGCCTTATTCACCGAATCACACAGGAAATTAGTAGAAGAAGGGGAGAAATGGATGAAGGATACTGCAGAATCTTGCACGGTTGTGGCTGCTTTGATAGCTACAATCATGTTCTCAGCAATTTTTACTGTTCCAGGAGGCTATGATGCTGTAGGAAATCCATTATATTTGAGCCGAAACTCGTTTATGGTCTTCATTGTATCGGATGCAATGTCATTGTTCTCTTCATCATCTTCCTTGTTGATGTTCCTGGGAATCCTGACATCAAGGTACAGGGAAGAAGATTTCCTCAAGTCATTGCCTACAAAGCTGATAGTGGGTCTTTCTTGCCTTTTCTTTTCCATAGCAACTATGATGGTGACATTTGGGATCACTCTAGTGATCATGCTACGAGAACGTGTTTCATGGGTATCTGTTCCAATTATTTTGCTCGGTAGCCTTCCTGTTACTCTCTTCGCTCTGTTGCAGTTTCCTCTGCTAGTGGAGATTTTCTACTCCACTTATGGACCTGGCATTTTCGACAAGCCAAAGAAGTGGTGGTTATTTTGAATGTTTTAGGCAATGTCATGTATTCCATTTGGTATTTTGTTCAGGTGTTACTTGCTACTTCTGCTAGTAGTTGAGAGCAAAGATAATTAATAGTCTTATATTTTCCAGTTCACTTTGCTGTTGTTTTTTTACCCCTTTTTCTTTTGTTTTATCAGGTTACAAAAGAATATCATATGACCAGTAACAAGAAAATCCAGAAACGCAATAAAATGCTTAGCTTGAGAGGTGATTTTAGTTTGGAAGCATCAGATGCTTGGTTGTAGTTAATTGGCATGCGTGCATGGAGAATATAAAACTCATAAGAGGGAGAAAATACTAAAAGTTGCCATTGAAAAGCTTAAATCTTCACTCACTGAAGATGTTGAGGTGTCTGTGATTAACATTATAGAGAGATAAATTAACATTTTCATCAATTTCAACTAAATCCAGATATTCTGAACAAAGCTCAATGATCCCTAGAGAAAAGTAAAATATTAAATTGGGCTAAAAAACCACCTGGGTTATGTGAATTAATTTGACTTGGTTTCACAGTCAAACTTACTAAGCCCAAAAACAAAAACTTAAAACAACCAGAGGAGTAAAGTGAAAAAGAGTTGACGGCGAAATCATTAGTTACCATTTCAATTTTTCACCCCTACCTAACCATCCGCTGTCAGTTCTTTTCCTCACCAACCACCTTGAAGGGAAACTGTTGAATTTCCCAAATTTCCCACCAACCCACAACAACTACCCCCTCTCCTCCTTACAATAACAGTAGAGTAGAGAGACAATTTGGGTTTGGACACAACTTGGCCAAACCCAACAAGACATCCCCCCTCACTGGAGTTTAAGTAATAGAATAGAATTATAAAACCACCAAACAAAATAAAAGGGAAAACCCAAACCGAACTTACTTTTATTCCATGGCTGCTACTGTTTCTCTGCAAAGCCAATCATCAGGCGTTGTTCTTCCTGTGCGAAGATTTAATTCTGGTTTTCAAGCTCCCGAATATTTGTCTTTCTCGTCCACTCCTCCCAGAATAACCCACAGGTGAGTGCTTACTTTTTGCCAATCTCTGGAATCTCTTAACGGTCCTTTTTTCGATTCCCTCTTCTTTGTTGGTACTTCCGAAATGTGGCCACATGGTTGTGGTTGCATTGAACTGTTTGCCGCTTGTGTTCTTACGGTTCTTTGCTTTGATGGGTTCTTTTAAAGATTGCATTTTTTTGGTCGATGGTCGATTTTGTTTTATGAAGATTGGTTTTTTTATAACATTCCTGTTCTGGATTCCAATGAATCACTTAGTTTTTAGTAAAGGTCTTTTCTTTTTTTGAGCTTTCTTACCTTATCTTTTGTTCAACTCTTCTTTGCTTAAGTATTGCTGTTAGAATTCTCAAAAAATAGAAAGTATTGGTGTTAGATGATTATGCAAAAGCGGTTTAAGGAAATGTCTGAAGAAGTTGGTTTTGTAAGCCTTCTTTTGGGTTTCATTTTTGTATGTTTCGCGCTACTGTCTAACATGTGCAACGCTTCATAGGATTTTGCACAATACGACACAGTCGTCAAGAATTCGAGCTGTGGTCAAGCAAGAAAGTAGCTCGGAGAGAATGGAAGTGGATATCAGTTTGAGTCCTAGAGTAAATTCTGTGAAGCCTTCAAAGACTGTCGCCATAACTGACCAGGCAACAGCTCTTGTCGAAGCTGGTGCTCCTGTTATTCGATTGGCTGCTGGGGAGCCTGATTTTGATACACCAGCTGTAATAGCAGAGGTGATTCTCCTCTTGAGTGTATATTCTGTCTAATTCCTAGAAAGCTGTTTCATATTTTGACGTTGTATATGTTATGATAGCAGTTACTGTCTTTTCATTCTAAAAAAGGTTAGGCTGGGATCAATGCTATTCGTGAAGGTTACACTAGGTACACTCCCAATGCTGGTACATTGGAGCTTCGGACTGCCATCTGTCACAAACTGAAAGGTCAGTCTGTTGATAAGACTTGAGATTGTTTTTGCGTTTCCCTACCAATGCAGACAAAGCTTCCACAAATGAAGAGTTATTATAAGACTTGCATTTTCTGAAATATATTAAGAATTTTTTTTCTGATTCATAGTTTACTTGTCGTAGTAGGATCGCAGCATTGTTTAGTGTTAACATTAGGTTCATATTCTGTCAGGCTTTGGTAACTGTATTGGAGCACCTTAGCTGGACGCCTAGACCACAATTAGCCAGTTCCCAAGTTATTTAAAGTGCTTTAATTTGGCAATATATTACAAGGATTCCAGATGCTTTTTTCAGTTTCAAAGAATTGCTTCTCTTTTCCCTGTGTTGGAGCTCCCGTTGGTCACTTGTTCTTCATCGCATATTGAGAATTCTGTCTTATTTTTTATTGAGTTCATGAAGCTTATGTTTTATTATTTTGTCTCTGTTGGCAGAGGAGAATGGTATTTCTTATTCGCCTGACCAGATTCTAGTAAGCAATGGTGCCAAACAAAGTATCTTTCAAGCAGTTCTTGCAGTTTGCTCACCAGGAGATGAGGTAAAATGTTTACATAGAACTATTCTAGTAATATTAATATGATTTTTACATTTTGGAAACACGGGGCACTCAAGACCATTTCTCTTCTGTCTTTTATCTTTAAATTGAGTAGATAGCTCCGTAGTTTTTCCTTTTATTACGATCTATTCAAATAGAGTACATATGTTTATTGACATGTGTGAGATCTCAATGAATTGGAACATTCATTGTGTGGCGATTGACAAAATTCGTGGCTCTCCAACTTTCAGCCTATCTTCCAGTGACGTGAAAAGATGAGGTTTAGAAGATATAATTCTTTTGAGTAATTTACAAATTATGCTAAGATGTGAAAAGTGTCTTATAGGTAAGCATAATAATGTCCTTAGTCTAATAGAATGGGAATTCTAACCCGGTTAAACCAGTTGGGACTTCTAACCTGGTTAAACCAGTTGGCTATCCCCTCAGACATATTGCTGATTACCTAAGTTCCTCTTTCAGGAGAAGGTATAACACATTTTATAATCTTGTCACGTTCAGGTTCTGATACCAGCACCATTTTGGGTGAGTTACCCAGAAATGGCAAGGTTGGCTGATGCAACACCGGTTATTCTTCCAACACCAATCTCCAATAACTTTTTGCTGGATCCAAAGCTACTTGAATCCAAACTCAGTGAGAAGTCAAGATTGCTGATCCTTTGCTCCCCATCTAACCCAACAGGATCTGTTTATCCCAAGAAATTGCTTGAAGAAATTGCACAGATTGTTGCAAAACACCCCAGACTGCTGGTACTATTACTGAAACCTCAACTGTGAGTCCTGTAATGTACTAGTGTCCAAATGCTGAATTATTTTGTGTTTGCTCTCAGGTATTGTCTGATGAGATATATGAACATATCATCTATGCACCTGCTACTCACACAAGCTTCGCATCTTTGCCAGGAATGTGGGAAAGGACTCTGACTGTGAACGGTTTTTCGAAGGTCACTTTCTATGTTTGATCTGCATCCTTGTCCCTAAAAGCTACTCTGATGTTTTCTAGCATTGTCATTTGAGAGGGTTTCTCCCATAACTTTGATATGTTATGGTTATGACATTAATAGACATGTCTACATGCATGCTTGGAAACTTGTAGGCCTTTGCAATGACTGGTTGGAGGCTCGGATATCTGGCTGGCCCTAAGCACTTTGTTGCTGCTTGTAATAAGATACAGAGCCAGGTATTGCATTAAATTTGCATCTTTGTTTCAGGTCACTTTAAGTTCATGCTTAGTATTTTATAAGCCTAAATCTTCATCCGTGCTTGGATGAATAATGTTTTCTATGTTTGTATAAATTTGATTTGACATTGGTGATTGTTGAACTTACAATGTATTTGACATAGATTCGCTTGGATCTGCTCTAATATTCTGAAGAACATGATGGGTGGAAGTTGGCTTTTATTTTCTGGAAGTAATAATCCAACTAATTGAAAGAAAAGGAAATTGATTGTATGAAGTTTACATTTTTGTTGGATTTCAGTATTTGAAATATTATCATATCAGTATTTTTGAATCAGTTAGATTTCAATTCACTGTGTGGAAGAGTGTTAATTTTGTATTGCCCACAATGTTTACATGTTATTCAATGCTGACAAAGCACCAATTATCGTATACTAGTTGGCTTGCTGCAATTGTTTGTGTGGGTATGGTTTGACATAGATCCAATGTATATTGGGGCAATATTAGAAACTTCTTGTACCTCCTTTCTGGCTTCTACTTAACCTTTGGGATTGAGAACATGCATGACTTCTATGACGCTTTGTGATGATCCTTTAAGCTGCTTATTTTCAATAGAGATTGGATCTGATTGATTTCCCGGGGGACAAGCTCCAATTGATCTCAGCTTTACTTATATCATTTTTTCAGTTCACTTCAGGAGCAAGCAGTATATCTCAAAAGGCTGCAGTTGCTGCTCTTGGACTGGGCTACGCTGGTGGGGAAGCAGTGTCTACCATGGTGAAAGCATTCAGGGAGCGGAGAGATTTCTTGATTAGAAGCTTTGGAGAAATGGAAGGTGTAAAGATGTCAGAACCTCAGGTACCAGCTTTTAGTTGGTCTTTATGCTTGAGAACATCCATTAGTTCCTAATTTGCCTTTCTGCTAACTTTGATGGTTTTTTTCTGCAGGGAGCATTCTATCTCTTCATTGATTTCAGCTCGTACTACGGAGTAGAGGTCGAAGGCTTTGGCAAGATTGACGATTCTGACTCTTTATGCCGATACCTGCTTGACAAGGCTCAGGTATGCATTTTCAAATTTTCTTCCTCCTTAAATAATGATCGACTCATTGAGAGGTTTCAAATGTTTGTCCTATGAACCTTCAAAGATTACATTGGTTCTGTCCATTCGCCCCCTTCTGTTTTTTCTGCAAACTTTCAGTTCTCCAAGTGTAGTTCACGATGAGGTTCCGACACCACTGGCAACTCTACTTACCACTTTACATTTGGTCTCTGGCTGTTGACCTACAGGTTGCATTAGTCCCTGGGGTAGCTTTTGGAGATGACACTTGCATACGGATATCATATGCAGCTTCCCTCACCACCCTACAGGCAGCTGTGGAGAGAATTAAGAAAGCACTTGTCTCACTTAAGCCTACAGTCTCTGTCTGATGTGGGCTAAGCTTAACATCAACCCGTCAATGTTTTACTCAAATTTGTGTACTTCTATCTTGATTTGTTACTATAATAAGATGGCGCAGTGTGATCAAGAACGTTCTTATTTCATTAAAGACTCTTTTATATCTATCAGCTTAAGCTTCCAATTTGCTAGCATCAAGTGAAACGAAATTGATGAGAGCAACTACTGCTCAATGGCGGGAGCCAGCAAGAGCGGATTAAACTGTTCTAATAGACGTTGTATCATATTAACTATGTTATATTATCCTTTTGAGTGAAAGGTGCTTTCTTTTTAGGAAAAAAATGTGTTCTAACAGCATTAGTCCTAATATATTGCAATTCACCAGTATATTTCCATTTGCAATTCACTTAAGAAATTACATCAAATTTTAATAAGAATTTAAAACAGTTCTTTTAAAAAAAAAAAAAAGAAAGCATAATCTATGGACACTTGTACTTTCTTGTACGAGGCACAAAGTACCGAACAGATGATGGTGTCTTGTGTAAGACCTCAAAAGTCGTGGACGTGACATGTTTTGTTCGGCTTTTGTGGTCTTCACTGGCACAATTTCGAAGACTTCTCTCGTTTCTGTTTGCGCCTTTGGGGGATTTAGTATCTCAAGATTTTACGATGCCTTTTAAAATTTTTTTCCCACTCAGGCTGTCATTTTAGATAGCCTTAGGTATATATTTTTTTAAAAAAATTATCCATGTCTTTGTTCATGATCGGTAGAGTAATAGAATGGAATAATATTTTTGATAATTAATTTTTTTCTTAAAATTAATACAATCTAATCATGTTCTTAATTCTTAATATAAGATGGCATATGAAATAATAGAATTTATTAAGAAGGAAATATCTAGCATATATACTAAAATCTATCATACATATAGTTTGTTTATTAGCAACTTCAAATAAATTAACTGAAAATATTACGCAAAACACAAATTCGCTGAGCGAGAGTTGGCTTAATTAGTTGAAGTTCACTCGATATTCTTATTAAATTGAGAATTTGAATTCCATCAATAATCCTTTTTAATAAGTTATCTGTAGATGTAGATATCATTATAAGGGCTCTTTTGCCAACATTATGTTCCTAATTTTTCTAAAATTGTATTCTTGAATTTTTGGAGGGAGTCACATAATAAAATTGTCCCTTTCTCATGAGTGTTAGTAAATATTCTATAATATTTTTATATTTTCCAAGTAAAGGGGGTAAAATAAATAAAAAAATTCAAATTTGAAAGCGTCAAGAGTGAAGAAAAGGAAAGGTCATAGCAAGTAGGTGGCAATTTACAGATTTACCTCCCATTGGAGCTCGTGTGTTACCGAGGCCATTCTGGTCTTTCAAACTCCAAACGGCTACAAGCAAAGAAACAACAACAACAACAACTCCCCCAAACAGCACCAACAGTATCTCACGTAACTGGTGCATCAATTTCCGTGCACGCACCCCCGCGCACGTTAGCATCCCCTCCTCGCCTTTCTCCTCCGACCTGAAACAAAAAAAAAAAAAAACACCACCAAACCTCCAAACACCACCATTCTACTCTCCAACATTTCCCGATTCTACCCTCCACCACTCCCCGTATTCACCAATTCGCGCCACCCACCCGTTATGGCCCCTTCTCCGCCACCAGCGCGGCGCCAGGTCGGGTACCGCCGCCGCACGGAGGCCCCGAGGAGGCGGCCGTCGCCGCCCCACTCGCCGCTCTCGAAGAAGGTGAAGACGAGGCCGATGTCGGAGATACTGGCGAGGGCGCGGTACGCGGTGGCGGAGGGGGCGGACTACAGCAAGCTGATGTGCCAGCAATGCGGCTCCGGCGAGCTGGCGGAGGAGCTGCTGCTGTGCGACAAATGCGACAAGGGGTTCCACATGAAATGCGTGAGGCCGATCGTCGCCAGAGTCCCCATTGGCTCCTGGCTCTGCCCCAAGTGCTCCGCCGCCCATAAGAAACCGCCAGGAAGTAGGGGAAATCAAATTGGAACTCCTCCATTGTCTCTTTTTTTTTTTTCGCTTTTTTTTTTTTTATAATGTGTCAATGACATTGCATTTTTTTGGCTATGCTTTAGGGTTATCGCAGAAAAAGATAATCGATTTCTTTAGGATTCAGAAGAGTAATGATAAGAAAGACAAATGCGGGGCTCCTCAAGGTGAATTCTTCAAGCGTGTACATTGCTGTTGTTGTGGTTTGTTTGTGTGTAACCAAATACGAGAAATGGAATAAAATGAAACAGGAGAAGAAGCTAAATGGAAAGAACTGTGTTAAGTAAGAACAAGAATGATCAATGCTATGTCCCTGCAAACCAAAAGAAATCGATGAGGATATCAACTAAGAATGTACTACAAAGCTTACATTGGATCACCTTAATTCTGTAATTGGAGCCAACCCAGAAAAGAAAAAGAAGAAAAAAGAGTAAAAGGTGAACCATATGCTAGACAGGATTGGTTATGCTATCTTGAAATGATAATTTCATCAATCACACGCTGTTTAGCTGACTAGATGATCGTGCATGCTAATCATGCAGTTTAGTTCAGTGTAGTAGTAGATGAATTGAGTTTTTAATCAATCAAAGTCTCATCCTTTATACCCTAAGTTGGCATGAACATATATAAAACTTGTTCAAGTGCATGATGGTTAAAGTTTTCTTGCATGTTAAAACTATTTGATCCTACTTCCTACTCGAAATTTTCTTTTTTTGCTTGCAGTTTTCAACTTTGCTATTTGATCAGGATTCTTCTGTTACATTAGTTCTAAGCTCATGAGAATTAATTTTGAGCAGTTAGATTTCGCAATTATTTCAATGAGGATTTAGAATGTGATTCTGATTTCTTGTTTACTACCTTTTACGACAGCAATGGATGAAAAAATTGATTATAGAATATAATTTAATGCAACTTCACTTAAAATCTCAATGTTGATTTGGTCTCATATGCAGTCATTAACAAAACATTAGCTTCTACTATCCATTCTCTTCAGTGCAATAAACACATTGTATCTGTATGAGTGCTTTTCTCAATAGTTGTATTTTATCTGTAATTAAAGAAGTGAATTTTTGCTTAAACTTGTGAAATCCCAGCTATCTATTATTCTTCATGAAATGGCAGGCAACAAACATACATAAAAACACATTAGGTATATAGGGATTTGTTACTTAGTTGCTTGCTTTGAATTGTGGGTTTATATATCTCTTTATCATGGTAGTAGACTATTGTATGTCTAATCTTTTTTGCAATTTTGCTCCATTGAATATTATTCTAATACTGATCTTTTAGCTAATGTATGATTGATTGTGGTACTTGTAAGTCCCTGTCCTTGCTTTCTAGATGTTCTCTATATCTATACTGTCTATGGAGCCTTCTGGTGCATAACATGTTAGTATTAACTATATATTTCACATGTAATTAAAGTAAGTTTCGGTATTATAGAAAATTGATGCTTTCACTTCTTTTGTGTGCCTTAAAAGACACTAGAAAGCGTAGAAGACGTTCATTGGTGTATCAAAAGAAAAGAAGGCGATTGTTGCCTTTTATTCCATCAGAAGATCCTGCTCGAAGGTTGAAACAGATGGGTACTCTTGCTGCTGCATTAACTGCTTTGAATATGGAATTTAGTGATGGCCTTCACTACTTACCTGGAATGGTTGCTCAATCGGAAAACCAGGCCAAGTTTGAGGAGGGTGGCATGCAGGTCCAAAATTAACACACTTTTTTTTCCTTTTCCAATATCCATCATGGCCAACTCTCCTAAACTCCATTAATACAATATCCATTTTAAACTAGGTTCTCTCTAAGGAGGATACAGAGACAGTTGAACAATGCAGAGCCATGTGTAAGAGAGGCGAATGCCCCCCTCTTTTAGTGGTTTTTGATTCATGTGAAGGGTACTAATATCTTGAACACATTTATAGTGCCAACTATTACATCTGCCAGTTGCATATTGAGGAAGTTCATGCCTATTCTATGCAGATATACAGTTGAAGCAGATGGCCAGATAAAGGATATGACATTCATAGCAGAATATGCAGGCGATGTTGATTACATAAAAAACCGTGAAAATGATGACTGTGATAGTATGATGACCCTGCTTTTAGCAAGAGACCCATCTAAAAGTCTAGTCATTTGTCCTGATAGACGTGGAAATATTGCTCGCTTTATCAATGGCATCAACAATTACACACCGTAAGCTAATCTAACTGAAGTGTTTTATTGAACAAAAGTTATGCAGTATATGTGTCTCCTGCCATGATCCCTATTTGGCTATGATGTGTTTCGTTTGCAACACATAATTTTGAGTTTCATCTTTAATGATTTTCACTTGTTGGTCAAGGTTTAATAGAATTAGGAAATATTGATCTATCCTCTGTAAAGCTTTTTAACATGTATAATATTGTGCAGGGACGGCAAGAAGAAGCAGAATTGTAAATGTGTGAGATACAGTGTGGATGGTGAATGCCGAGTCTTTTTGGTTGCCACTCGTGATATTGCTAAAGGGGAGAGATTATACTATGATTATAATGGATATGAGCACGAATATCCTACCCAACATTTTGTCTGAGAAATTATAGACATCTAATTTATCCTACAGAAACAGGATGGATGGAATTTTGCGTCCTGATAGGTCTTCTTCATTCGGCATTTTATTTAATCACTCAGTCATAGTTGTTGCAGGAACAAAATCATTCTTCTAATGTATCCCTTGACTAGTTGTAGTAAGATTGATGTAGAGCTGGTGCTTATGCGGCCATGGAAAAATAGAGCTGGCAAGAGGGATTTTCCTTGTTTAGCATGAGAGAATTTTGATGTCCTCGAATACATTTTAAGGAATATAACTTTTCTTTTCATATATATCTCTATAGAAGTTTTCTCTTTTATGAATTGTGTTTCATCCAGTGCTTCCTAACAGAAGGTCCCAGCAATGTTCTGCATGGCTTTACATCGATTTGCCTCATATTCTTTAATTTTGGTCATCCATTGTATCGATGCATGTGACCGAATAACTGGATTGAATACATTTTCTCTTGGAATTTCAAATGCTCAACCTAATGAATTCATGCTTACTTTTCACAGCATTTAGTTTGTAAGGCAATATTGAATTCATCCATTTATGTCCTATACTGCTTCTTATAAGAATATATATTTTACTCCTCGTCGTTCTGTATACCTATGAAGATCATTTTAAACACTTCAAGCTGACTTGCTTGTTTTTTCATAGTGTGCATATCCTCGATCTTTTTTTGGTTGTACTTTGAGTCATGTATCTGCCCAAGTTAGTTAGGGGCACTCAGGTCCACATGATCTGTGCTAACTGATATGAAAATTTAGTTCTTTAGTAAAACTTCTTTACATTTTGGGCCATGGACATGCTTACATGCTTTGAGGGAACATGGTGAGTATTATACTAGGTTTTTGTCTATCTTGCAAGGAGATGCACATTGGAGTTTCTATTTATTATCCGAAAAGAACTGTTTAAAGCTTTTTCATCAGTCTATTAGAAAAAAGGTTGTTTCACCAGCCATCTGTTCCCCCTTGGCTCACTATTGTGATGCTGATGCCAGCAATTTGCTTTAGTGTTCATTGATCGGTACAGAAATCACTGAGTGCTGCAATGTTACAAGCTTTTTGCACCCAAAAGGCGCAGGAGCAGATCTTTAGGACACCAGTTCATGTAAGTAAATGATGCAATGGTGGGACAATCTTCAGTTTTTACTCTGAGCATGACTTCAGCGAATTATGATCAGGTAAATCCTTTTTCCATTTGCTCTACTTTAGACATCGTAGTTTGACTTGCTTTGAAACAGAAGGCAACACTAATAAAGATCACTGCTGACTATGCTTCTCTTTAATGTTTAGAATTGCTATTGCAAGAGTGGTTCGAAGAAAGCAGTGAGGATGTTTGTGGATTATGTCATGCTTTGGTTGCTTCACTTTATTGGTTTAGGCAATACTTTATTTGTCTGTACATTTACTAATGCTGAGCATCAAAACAATTTAGGTTTTATAACTCCAGTGGCATGAAAATTTTGAACAGGATCTTGTGGAGTCCCAACTCCCTACTTTATCATATTCTGAATTGGATGTTGTCTGTTGTTTCAGGGTTTGATACCATTTTACGGGAGTTAGGTTCGAGTTGCATTTGTAAACTATTATTTTACAGATGCAATAGTTATTTGCTTTTCTTACGTGAGAACAAGAACATTTGGCTGAGAATTTTTGTCAGTTAACATGGAACGATGCAAATGGACATCGAAGGGGTGTAGCTCTAACAAACCGTGCAAACAGTTTTCTTCTCTTGATAATGCTATCTGCTTAATGTTAGTGCACAAAGCCACACTAAGCTATTTCTTACTTGAAATATTAGTAAACTTTTGTCATTAACTTTTTTCCCTTTCATGGCCAGATATTTGGCGAACGGTTATCTGGTAAATATTGCATTTCCTCTGAATTTTTTCTGTTTCTATCTAGTAAGTCTTACTCTAGTTTCTATTACTGTTTACTGCCCCAGCGTAGTTGATGTTTTTGGAAATTCAGGTTAGCAGGTACAATGTACCAAGACGCAAGACTTTGTTAACCAGCTTTTGACTATCTCGATTTTGGCAGGTGGATAGAATCTGAAGAATGCGCAAAACCAGTTACTGGAACTTTGACCAGGTGAACTTGTTGCAGACTGCAAAGTGCATGAGAGTTGTGACAGAACCTAAGATTTTACCCACGTAGGAAACTAAACAGGTCACCATGGGTGGCTCTACTAACAGAAAACAGTGGGCACCAGATTGGTGGTGTTGGCATGGAGTTCATGATCAAATAGCACGCAATAAAGGTGAAGATTCAAAGGATGATATTATATAGCCAGTGAGGAATGTTTAGCATTACCTATTTCCCTATTAGATTTGATTGGCCGCTTCAACGTCAAAATTGTTGTTTGTAACTTTTCATTGGGTCACAAAAGAACCTGAAATTTATCATTAAACATATTTTTTTTCTATAATTTGAGGGTTTGAAGCTACGTGGATGTAACAGCTGCTCCTGTATAAGTGCATTTTCTTTTGTTATTCGTACGCCTTCTCGACCTCTAAAGGTCAAACTCATGATTAAGTGCCATTGTGGCCACCTCTCATGTCACCCTCAAAAAGATATCCTAGTATATCAATTTAGTGTGCCAAATCTTTTCTTCTTTCTTGAGAATTGTAGATATCGAGTATGATTCAATAGGTTCCAGAATGCAATACAGTGATCATATTGGAGAAGTGTCTCCTAGATTCTTCCTTTTAAGTCCAAGTGAAGTGACAACATATCTCAAGTTGTGGGATTTGCCTACCCCACCTACCCCCTTGCTGCCCCCCATCTAGCACGAACGAATCCATTTTTTGGAAAATCTATAGTTCTTTGATAAACCCGAAAATCTATAATTGTATTATGCGGGACTACTACTAGATTACTTTACAAAATGGATTTGCAGAAACTTTTATTACATTCATGTCAAGAAACAAAAAGTTTCGGTTCCATAGCAAAGCTTGCCTCATAATGATCGAACCACCTGAAACTCGCAATAGATGGCAGTTTCTGTGTGCAACTCCGAACTATCAAAGGAATATTTTAAGGTTTTGGATCTTCTTGTAATATTCCCTTTTAACTTTTGTTCGTGTACGTGAAGGAAGTGTACTCTTTCTTATCTGCAGCACTCGGTGTTCCCAAAATTAGCACGAAATTGCCAAATTCAAAAAACACAAGAAGAGATGTATCCAGGCAGCCTAAGCATATGCGAAATGTGATTCTCACGTGAACTTGGACTTGGAAGGGGAGCCCCAAACAAAACAAAAGATGAACCCATTTTAAGGCAGTACTTTTCCTAGGTTCCCGGAAGTGTACAAGACCAACTTGTATCTGACCATCATTCCTGACCAAATCAGGTCCTAATATATAGATTCTTTAATAATCCAAAACAAGTGGGTTTAAAACAGAGATTAATGTTTTAATTCATCTCTAATTAATCACCATGTCCTTAACCATTACTTCGGCGGAAGTATTCAGAGTTACTCTTCTCTAGGGGACTAAATTAAGCTAGAGAATTCACAATATCACATCTCAATTTTGTAATTTTCTTTTATTTGTCTTCTTGTAAGAGTCAGTCCAATGGGGTCTGGGAATGTATGAGAAACCCCAAAATTAGAGTTTCGTAGTAGGTTCGACAAGAGGACAAGTGTTTTTTAGTGTCACTGTCACCTTGTCAGGTCTCTTAACGCAAATCAAAGATAAGGATATTCTCCTTCTTTATTCCCCTACAATATTTATTATTTATCCTCCTCCGTGGACAAATATTTTTTTACCATATATATATCATTACGCGGTGCACATTATATCGCCAGATCCTACTGTAATGACCTCATCTGTCATTATTATAACGAAGCTGTAAATTCCACCGCCACATCACTCAATCTTCCATTTCCATACATATATAAAGCTGCACGCCTTTCTCCATAGTATACATATCCTAAGCACCTAGGCCTTTTAAAGGCACAAACAAACTTCTTTTTTTTTCTTGATTTAGTGCATAAACATGAGTAGTATAGAAGAGGAGAGGCTGGTCCAAATGGTACATGACTTCATAGAATCAGGAACATCACCACCCATGTTTCCTTCTTCCTCAAACTGCCTTCCTGTCAACCATGAAGCCAAATATATTGCGTTACAGGTACCCTTTTTTCTTTTTTGCTATATGATCTGTGTCTTGAATCACTTTATGTTATGGTTCCGTGTATTTGGTGATGGTGTTGTTTTATGTGTTATTAATTAATGGGGGGTACGTTTTGGTGATCTTGTATTGGTTAATTATATAGGAGATACTAGAGGATGTCACAGAGGCAGAGAGCAAGGTTCTTGAGAGTTTATCGAAGCATATCAGAAGCAAAATCGATGCCCGGAAAACGACTAGTCTCAAGAAGTGGCTTGTTTTGAGGCTAAGAATGGATGGCTTTAATGCTTCTATCTGTCAAACTTCCTGGGTCACTTCCTTGGGATGCCCTGCTGGTGGGTCTCTCTTCCTCTTAAAATCTTCTTGGCTCTAGTTTTTGGGTTGCTGGATTTTGTTGGTATAAATTAGTTTGCAAAAATAATGTCAAAAAAAATCAAGCGGAAGAAACTTTTTTACAACTTTTGTTAATGTTTTATTAATTAACAGAAAACCAGGACTCTCTCGACTGGCACCTTCCTTGTAATCTTGTGGAGGAAATTGCAGAATTGGAATGTTTTAATTAGAAAATCAGATTTTCTCTTGTATTATATATGGTAATGAACAGCTAAACTTTTTTTTTATACTAAACTTTTAGTGAACCGTGTGGGCCAAGCATGAGTCACCTCTTGGTTTCTTGTAAAGTTTTACTTTCCCATGTACAGAGCCACATTTGTTGCATTTCCATAAAAGTAACCATCATTTTCCTCCTTATCTTGTTCGAAAATTAATTTACTGATTTAACGTTTTTTTTAATGGTAACAGGTGATTATGAGTACATCGACGTTACCTTAAGAGATAAGAATGGTGACACAGTAAGGCTCATAGTGGACATAGATTTCAGGTCTCAATTTGAACTGGCAAGACCCACAACACTCTACAAAGAACTCACAGACGCACTACCATCAATCTTTGTTGGCAGTGAAGAGAAACTCAACAGGATAATCTCACTGCTCTGCTCTGCTGCAAAACAGTCACTTAAAGAGAAAGGGCTCCATGTGCCCCCATGGAGGACAAACGCATACATGCAGGCCAAATGGTTATCTGATTCCCGCAAGGTCTCTGCTGCCAGTAGTAGTAGTAGTAGTAGTAGTAGTAATGTTGTTGGGTACAGCAGAGAGAATTGGGAAGCTAAAAATGGGTTTGGGATGTGGGCACCTCCAGTGGTTAAGCCCAAGAGAAGAGATTTGGGTGGTGGGTCTGGCTTGTCAAGTCAGTTCTCCAATATGGGCATCAATTGCTGCTAAAGCTTCTTTTTTGCTGTTGAACTTGAGGGGGTTCTATATCAAGTTTTGACCATAATTTTGGTTCCTTTTTTGCTGCAAGTTTATTAACCCAACCGGCTGCAGCTTTAGGTCTGCTTTTTTTGGTTATGAGACCGCTGTATTTGCAATCTATTTTTGCTTTAATAAAAAGAAGATTCTGATTGGTGTATCTTAGTCATTTTGCTATCTAGCAACATTACATTTATACGCAATTCTTTTTTGCCAGAGTTTTACAGTGACTAGTTCCAATCCAATCCAAAATCTCACACTAGAATTTCACCCTAATTAATTAAGATCTAACCCAAATCACAGAATTGAGCCACTTTTCATTTGGATTAATTCAATTCCATGTTGGTTAATTCCACCACATACTTTAGACCAGCCAATTCTGTTAAAAATTTCTCAACAAAAACGGTGATAGGGGGAAATAATTATCATTTTCCTTTTTGCTAATATCTAATTATTTTTAATTAAACAATTTGTAAGCATTAATAACAACATATATAATGGTTGGGACTGGGAGAACATGATTCCCAAGTGAAACCCATTATGGATCAGTCAGTATTTGTAGAAATCTGATGGCTAGACTAAGAGTGAGTTTCTAGAAGACTATCAATACTCATATTATGATTCCTTGCTTAAATGCATAAAACTCTGCGTAGATTAAATTGATACGACCCTCAATTTATAATAAGCCTAAATTGATCGGAATAGAATAAGGATCAGAACATGGAGGTATGTCAAATAGTTTAGATGGATAGAGCAATTAGAAAATGGAGCTATATGTATCTGTCTTTTTTTAAGGATGTTGATGTCAGACATTCATGCACCAAAATAATTTAAGTCGAAAGATCCAACCTTAAAGAAGTTTTATCTATAGGAGCGGTAATGATCAGTATGAGCCACTCAACCTAGGATTTTTTGTCTGATACGATAAACATAGCATATACTAAAAAAACATTCGTGTATGACAAAAATAAGGAGATGGATCACCTAATAATGTAATGCCATGAAAAAGTTTAAAGCATTATCCAAAAGTGACGTGAAGCCACAAGCAACAACTTGGAAAAAAATGAGAAAACGATGGGAGTGTCTTAAAGTAGGAAACCAGTGGCTATCATGAAACAGGTGGCCCAAAACAAGGGGGAGGAAATTTTAGCTTTCTTTTTCTCTTTTTTTGTTTGTTTTTGTTATACATAGGACTTGCTTCTTCATTGATTTAGTTTGCCCATAATTATTCCAAATTCGACCCAAATTACGTACTCGATTATGCTGAGTGAGTCTCTCTCAAAAAGAAATTTTAGGCGTTTATAAAGATTTAATCCGAGACCTCTCTTTTTTTAAACATAATCCGAGACCTCAATTAAATTGAACCAAATCATTCACAATTTAAACTGGACCAACCCAATAGACCTGCTTCTTTTATTTGGTTGATTGATAGAGAGGTAGGATCAGCAAAAATTTTAGTGTTTAGTTTTGTCAGGATCTATACGTCGCCTTTTGGCAAAAGTTGTTTTCTTGCATAAAGTCAAAGGAAAAACTTGGGGATATAATTAGTGGAGGAAGCATATCACAAAGAACATGAATAACATGGTTGCAATAGTGGCATGTGGCTAAATTGGGGAGGAAGAAGAAGAAACAGAAAATATCTAGAACTTATCCTATTGAATTTAGTTTTCCAGTGCATGAGTTATTCAATTGTTGAACTGACGTAGAACGGACATTAATACATCATATAATTATTAACAATTCAAACACTAGTTGTCCTAGTAATAACAATCTGTTTTTCCTTCTTCTTTTATTATTATTTTACCAATCTCCCATATAATCCAAACGGCTATGGAATTTCATAACAATTCCTCTAACTTATCTGGTTGTCTCTTTATCTAGATTTCAATTGTGACATCCATCAATTTTATTTTATTTTTTTCCCCGAGGAATGATAGCTACTTCATGTTTTAGTGGTTTGCTCATCTAGTCCCATATCTTTATTGTCCAGTTAATTAATAATATTCTTTGAGAAGAATTATCTATCTACGCTATGCTTTACTCTTGAACGAGAATAGCCACCATCGTGGGCCAATAAGATTGGGCCAGGTGTGAGAAGATGAAACGGATTTAGTAAAACACCAGTTTTTGCTTGTTGGCCCATAACCTTGTATCGCTTCGTGTGGGCTGTATCCTCTAAACTATGCCCGTGCAGTGTCGGTCCTTTTCCAAATTTCGAAAAGCCAGTATTTAGTATTTACGCAAATTTTTTTCTTTAAATATTTTTACGTAAAAAAATAATGTTTATATTTTTTTATTAATAAAACTCACCATGATTTTTTTTTTCTTTTATCTCCTTGAAATTTAAACCTCTATCTAATTGGACATGCCCTCTTTGTTTTTTCACCCTCTTTATTTATCGTACATGTGTTCTCTCTTTTTTTTTTTGGTACATGTACATGTGTTCTTTCTTTATATTTGCCTTATCACAGAAATTGTGCATAAATACTAATTAATTTTTCAGAGAGGATTCATAACCTATCAATATCAAGTTTATCAACAAAACAATATATTTAGAATGATTGGTTTTGGAAAGATTAAGTATGCTATATATAATTATTTGTATAAGGTAAGAGCATTCAATTCTGTTTTTGTCGTATAAGATATCTATTGAGTTGTATTTATATATTTAATGTTTTGTTTAGAAGAGTTAAACCAATCAAAAAGAATTTGTAACAAAAATTGTTGTATTTATTTCATCTAGAGATTCTCCAAGTACATCTATAAAACTATCTGTAATTAATGTAGATATTAGCAATGTTGTGAAAACCGGACTGGACCGGCCGGGGTAACAGCGAACTGGTGGTCCATCCGGTTTTCAAGAACCTTAAAAATGAGATTTTCTTTGGATAAGGTTTGGCCGGATGGTTTTCCCAACTTTGGTCGAACCGTTCGTGAAGCGCCCCGACCCGTATTTACCGTAACACAGTAAACACGTGCCGTAACTATTCATTATGATAGAACAGACAGTACAACGTGCAGATACTATACAATAGCAATTATTAATACAACTGTCACCCACACTCGGGGACCATTATTCAAATCAAACACAGTGCTCTCAGCAGCAGCAGATAGTATCAGTAATATACATATCACAGGAAATCAGCAATACAGCAATATAAGCAATAGAATAGCAGCGGAAGACTTATGCACATGCATCGGTGGTATGGATCCGGAGTCAGGTGGAGAAGAAAGCAGCAGCCATCGAACGTCGTACCTGAACTATGGAAACAACTTAACCTACGGGATGAAACCCCGCAGGCGAGGGGTGAGTCCGAAGTGCTCACCGACCAAGGATAAACAGTGATATGCAAGCAACCGTAATACTTAAAAGCAACACAGATAAGCTACATCATATCACAACAACTGAATCAAGGCCAAAAGAATGCTTAATTATTATACCAATTTTATCTTCCGGGCCCTCGTCACTGGACAAGCTAGGGTCGTACCTGGTAATCAATTAATTCCGGATGCTAGGTCAAGAACCAATCCACATATCAGAACAACCGGATATTCGGCATATCCGAGCCACCGCGGATATTCGGCATATCCGAGCCACTGGGTATTCGGTATACCCCAACCTCAGGCGACGTCATGCCAACCAGATATTCGGCATATCTGAGCCACTGCGGATATTCGGCATATCCGAGCCACCGCGGATATTCGGCATATCCGAGCCACTGGGTATTTGGTATACCCTAACCACAGGCATGACGGGCCAACCAAACCATAAACCGACCATAGCATCCCAAAACTAATTTTCAAACCATCGGGTCGTACCACTATTTCCACATGACAATTATACCAACATCTCAAATCAATTCCAATTGCAATTCCAATTTCTTTTTCACAATTTCCACAGTCAATAGTTCAACATCAATCTCAGCATAATATCCACAGAATCAATATCATAGCTCAAGGCAACAATAATACCTCAGCAATAATCAAACATCCAACAATTCAGCAGTTCAATCGAACAACAAAGCACACAAGTATTACAGGCAACATAACAAGGGTTATCCATCCTCACCTTAGCCGATATCAATTATGGAATTGTCCAGCAAGTTCCAAGTCCGGTTCCTCAGCAAATTGTTCGTTATCAACTCCTATATCAATCAAATAATATGCACACATAAGATGGTATGCAAATGCCATGCTAATACTGTATACCGTAAATTAAATATAAACTCGGCTCGGTTACTCTCCCGGATTAATTCTCCATTATCGTCATCATTCACCATTTATTTCAAGTGTCAAAGATACCCTTCTATACTTTTTCCTATACCCGGGTACTATTCCGGTATTTACTACCTTGATAATACCCTTTCCAAAATTTATTCCCTAAGTATGTACTTTCCAAAATACTATTTCTACAATTTATTATCCATATATAAGTTCCCAGAACTATTTTCCATAAACCACATACTTCCCAAAATTTATGTTTCCCCCATTAATTTCACAATTATATTTTTCTTCTATTTAATCCCATTTTCCAGATTTAATTTTCTCTTTTTTATTCTTTTTTTTTTAAATTAAATCGGGCTGGGCTTTACTATACAACCCATGCCCAAATTCAGCCCAAACCCAAGATCAGGCCCAGCTTCCAAGAGCCCAGGCCAACAGGCTGACCAGGCGCAGCAGGCCCGGACCGCGAGCCCAAGCCAAGGCCACAGTCGGCCCGCGCGCCCAGCAAGCCCACACCACACAGGACCCGCAAGGAAACGGGTCAGCCCGCCCATATCATGACCCATCCGGGTCGTCACCATAACGGGCTGCTCACCTCGGGTCCCTTTGTACGGCGACGGACGGCACAGGATGGAGACGCATCGGCGAAGGCAAAGGCGTCTCAAGCGAGGCGCGACCGGAGCGAGGAGGAGGCGCGGCTGTTGGCGCGTCCTGCTGCAGCTGACGACGGCGGTAGGAGGAGGTGCAGCCGTCGGGTTCTCCGTCGTTGGCGGCGCGTCGGGGAGGCGCAATCGGGCGGCGAGGGGCGTGTTAGGTTGGCGACGGCATGGGAAGCGTGAAGGCGTGGGTGGTGGAGTGAGAGGTGACTCGGCCGGTGACTCAAGGTGGCAGCAGTAAGGGAGGCGGCCGGTGGAAAAAAGAAAAGAAAAGAAAAGAAAAGAAGAAGGAAGGGAGAGGGTGGTGGTGACGTGGCAGGGGTGTTGGTGTTTGTTATTTTATTACTTCTTTTCCTGGTTCTAACAAATTTGCAGGAAGGTTTGTGTTGTTTTTGTTTTTGCAGGGAAGGAAGAAAAGAAGCTGGTGGTAATGTTGGTGTGAAGAGATGCAGGGAAAAGAAATTAAGTAGGCGTGCAAATTACTGGTTAATCACAAGTGTAATAGGTAGTTCACAGGCTGAATAGGAAAAAGGCGGCTGAATAATTGAACTTCAATTATGCAGTTACTATGCTGCATGTGAAGTGTGACCCACCTGGACCAGAAAATATCCGATATACCCACTTATCTTATTTCTGGTCCGGTAATTCGAGAATAAACCCGGCTTTTTCCGAAGATTCCCGGACCCGGAAAAATCCCAACTTGGTCCGTAAAATCCGCAGAAAAATCCCGAACGTAGGACTATGCTCGGTTTCAGAATCCAAAGCTCAATTTACCATAATTTAATTACCCAAGATTAAAAATTCAATGGTAAATTACTGTACATTAACTTAAACAGTCCCGGTAAAAATGAAATTTTTACCTGGGCTGTTACAGTTCGAACCGGACCCCGTTTTCCCGGGTCAACAGTTTAGAATTTTTTTTCCTAAAAAATTCAAATGACATGTATTTAGTGCTTATTAAATTAATTTACAACTATTGTCTATCTAAATTTTTATATTATAAGAAAAGTTTATACTTTAGCACATGATAATGTACATATAATTTATTTTTTTCATTATTAATTTCATATATAATAAAATATTAGTTTACATTGGACCCCGATTGGACCCTGGTTAGACCCCAGTTTACTGAACGTTTATTTTTCCAGTTCGATATCCGGTCCCGTTTTCAAAACCTTGGATATTAATCTTAAGATCAAACGAGGTAGGTACTGTGTAGAATTTTATGTGCCTATCTACTCGATAATTATCTTATGAGTTTGTTTAAAATTATTACACTATTCTAAAAAATAAAAAATATGTATAAAAAGAAAAAATAATATATATATAAATTTAAAATATAATATTTTATATAAATTTAGTAATGATTAATAATAAATTAATGTGATTGTTACAAACTAAAAATATTAATATGAGTAAATAAGAAAAATAAAATTATAAAAAATAATTATAGAAACTATAATTTATATAAAGTTGGAGAGTAAAGTTGATAGATTATTTATTCTCACTTATTAAAATTGGAAATAATATTTTAATATTTATAAACAAATAAATTTTTTAAAAGACAAAAGATTATGAGAAACTATGTCTCATAGAAGAAATAATGAAATTATATTTATTTAATTTATTTGTAATATATTAAATAAATTATGTCTTATACAAAAAAGACAAGTTCACAAATCAAAGATGATTAATAATACAAGTGGATAAGAGAAGAGAAGATAATAGTCATAAGACGAAATAATAAATATAGCGACGAAAGGGATCAGCTACACATAACCAAGAACTTCACCGGGCTTAAAGTTACAGGCCCATCTCAGCCTCCCTTAAACCCTTCAAGTCATCGTGTCTCTTCCCCTCCCCTCTCTCTCTCTGTGCGCCCCTGTATTCATCTTCACTGGGTACACTGAAGATTTAGGGTTTAATCATTTCTCTGATTTCTCTCCCTCCTCATTAAGAATGACTAAATTCAGGAAGCTAAATCGACCAACGGGTCACCGTATGTCCATGCTCAGGTGAAGTCCTCTCACCTCCTCTTCATTCTCCTTGTTGTGGGTTTCTCTGGTTACTGTCACTCTGTTGTTATTATTGTTCATTGTAATGTTTTTTTTTTTTCTTTGTAGAACAATGGTTTCGCAGTTGGTGAAGCACGAGCGTATCGAAACCACAGTGGCCAAGGTACTACTCCCTTTATTTAGGGGTTTTTCTGGGTTTTATGGTTACCGTACTTTGTCCTTGACAACCCTCGAAATTGGTTGCAAGAATTTGATATGAGTCTTCGCATAAGATTGTTTACTTCTAACATTTCTTATTGATTTAGTTATATAGGTGGTATGCGTTAAAATTTGACTTTTACCATGTAATGTATTCGCTTTCTTATTTGTTTTTTTGCTACAAATTCTTTGCAGGCGAAGGAGGTCCGGCGACTTGCTGATAACATGGTACAGCTTGGCAAAGAGGTCTGTGTAACGAATTAATGTGTAAGTCAGTGTGTTATATGTACTGAAAATTTGAATCGAGTAGCTCTAAAACCCACATGTATTTAGTGTGCATACTAGTTTAAACGTTGGTTTCCATTGGTTTAATATGTGCAAGCTGGGAATTTGGTTTGATACGTGGTGAGGAAATGTAGGACAAGAAGGGTATTGAGGACATGCGGTTGAAATTACTGATCAGGATAGGGCTAATGGACAAATTTTGGATTTGGAAGTGTTAAAAGCAATCCCAATACTTGTAAGACATATACAAATGCATTAGATAACTCTGGGAGACATTGATATTTGCAGGGAACTGATTCTTAAAGTTTGGAAAAATAAAGCACCAATAATGTTCCATAAACACCAGTTGTTGGACTCTGATGTAGACCTAGAACTCGAACTAGTTTGATTAACCATGCAACAAGGACTGTTTCATGGACTTGAGGTATGGAATGAGAAAGCTGTTTTATTCTTGATTTCAATTACTGAGGGATTGAAGACCGTGAAACATGAACATAGGCCTAACCTACGTGATTTCCAACAAATTCTGAAAATATCACATAATTGATCCACCCTGTCTGGTAGAATCAGATTAAAATATATGGACTCTATTTCTTTGCCATTGCATCATAAGGTTCTGCCTGTCAACAAAAGCTATTGTATGTTATAGTGACGGTGAAATTCTTGTTCGGTGCAAATGTGTTGTTAGACAAATGCCGTTAATAAATAATGACATCTTGTTTTCTTGCTGTTTTTTGGCCTTCCTCTTATTCTATCTTGGAAATGTTGAAGGGTTCCCTTTGTGCTGCTAGACGTGCTGCTGCTTTTGTGAGAGGAGATGATGTCATTCATAAGCTCTTTACTGAACTTGCTTATCGATATAAGTAATTCTCTTGCTGTTTTTGTTTGCTTATTATATCTATCACTTTTATCTTTGGGCTTATACTGTATGTTAACAGGGATAGAGCAGGTGGCTACACAAGGCTACTACGCACTCGCATCAGAGTTGGTGATGCTGCACCAATGGCATACATAGAGTAAGATCTTTATTGCTTACTATCAATTTATTTTTTATAAAATTCGTTTAAAAACTCACATCTCCTGTTGCCCCTTTAGAGTAACAATCCCTATATTTTGGGCTGAATTAGTCGTTCTTTTAAATGCTTATTTCTGGTGATGATTTGCAAATATGCTGCGCGTTCGTTCTTTTAAATCTTTTTTCTGGTGATGATTTGCAAATATGCTGCGCGTAGGACTTTGGGAAATTGCTCTTGCTTGTAAAAATTGCGGTATCACTTATGGAAAGAACTCTCTCTCTTAACAAGCAGTTTTACATGCTTTTTTGCACTTCTTTTACTCTGTGCAATACCTCTGGGATCCGAGGAACAAGTTGGCTTTGAACTAGACAATCAATATGGAACTACAGTGTAGAGTCAGTCATTCTTAAACGTAAAAGTAATTGTCTAAAGTATACTCTGTCTATCCTCTTTCGCCCTTTCAAAAGAGTTAGTTGAATCCTAGTCACTGTGATTATCAAGTTGCTTAGTCCACTCGTCTCTCTGTGTTGCTTAGTTCAGTCCTTACACCACCTAATGGAGTTCTGGTATCTTACTGAATCACCATTACTAGAGTACTACACTCTGCTGGCTCTCCACAAGTCAGTCCAATATCCAATGGGAAGCTAGGCTTATGTGTTCATTTTTACTAATCTGGGAACGGAAAAGATAAATGCCAGACTTTGAAACTGAAGGACTTTTTGTCAATAACTGACATTGCAAATCTTCCATCCAGCACTAGACTGGCCATAATCTGTCCTCCTGCGCCATTTTATGCTGCCTTTAGCCCCTCTCACACCATGCCTTCAATCTTTTGTTGAGTGAATGGTTGAATGCATTCTTGATAATGTTTCTACTAGAATGACAAATGTAAATATGTTTTAAAGCCTGGTCTTCAGTTGTGTGTGGACCTCGAGTAGATTAGAATTCTTAGGTACTTGTACAATGTTGAGCTACAGAGACTGGCCGGTGATTAATGTATACTCTTGTGTACTTGGGCAGATTCATTGACAGAGAAAATGAGCTTAGACAGTCGAAGCCACCAACTCCTCAACCACCTCAAAGAGCTCCTTTGGATCCATGGACGAGATCGAAGCTTACCAAGCAGTTTGCCCCCCCTAAAGAAGAAAAGAGCTCTGAGCCTGAGATATGATATAGTGGCCGTTGAGGCTTTTCTTTAATCTTATGATTACGTGTCATGAATCATTTTGGAGCATACATGCAGTATCTTTATTATCTTTTGCTCGAGTCTGATCAAATAAATATATATATTCTCGTGGATCAAAATAAATTATTTTTGGTCTTTTGGTTTTTACATGTCAATGATGAATAATGTTTAACATGTCATAAAGTGCAGCGCCTGTTATATTATTCGGAAAGCAGCTCCATTGAGCCCCATATCGCCTATATAGCAAATTCTTTTGAATTAATCCTCGAGTTATGGGGGGAAAATAGTTCGTATATTCTTTGTTTTTTCCAATTTCGTTAACTTGACTCTTTTGAGAATGAGAGAATATAGAGAAGATGTGGAATAATAGTTCCACTCGTGGCCCCGAAGAGAGTTTATGGCCTGGTACTTTTTTTGCTTCAAAACATTAGTAAGTTCATACGTTTTGAACAAACTTTAACCCTCTAGTCAGGCTCAGGTTCAAATTTACATGAACGGATCTACAAGATCCATACCCCCACATACATGATCAAAAGAGAACAACGAACAATCCAATTGGACAAGAATTTCATTGTTAACAATGCAGAAAATCAACGGTCTCATTTCTCTACAAGAAACCCATAGCATTCTCCACCAGAATGAGTTCGAGAGACTATACACTCTCCTTTGGCTAAACTACTTTTGCACGCAAGAGAAATTCTTGCCAGGTGAGGAAAAGTGAAGTGCAAAATCAACCTTGCATAAGGTTACATGGTGCGCCATCTCAGCCTGAAACAAATCTTGTCCTCTAGCGCAAGACATTGCATTGTATTCAAAAACTTTGGAAGAGCCTTTCTATCCCCATTCTGTCCCAAGCGTTCCATCTCAAAGTCTTCCAAGTCATGCCTCCAGCACCTGATATGGGTATTCGAGCAACAATCCCGAGTTTCATATATGTGCCGCCTGAGTTTCTTTATGAAGGCCACTATGCAATCAGAGTTAGACCCATAACCCAACTCAAGATAGATAGATTCCGGGTGACACATCCAGAGCAGGGCGTCCAGCAGAGCTTCGTGACTCTTAACCATCAAACTCTGGAGAGTCTGTCTTGCATATGCAACCTTCAGCTCCAGATGCCTAATGCGGGGCAAGGGAGGAACAATGACGTTACCCTCAAAGTTCTCAGGAATATGACAGGTGACCAGAGGGCTCCAGAGCAAGTTGAGAGTGATGGCAGGGTGGTTGATTTTTGCAAGGAATTCCCTCATCTTCAGGAAACTGTTGGCGCGCAGCTCCATGGAGGGATGCAAACTAAACACAACTTGAGACAGGCTTGTGGTGTCCATGGAGAATATGCCAGCAGGGAAACCGGAGTTGCTGTTGATGATGAATTTAAATGAACGCAGGCTAGGGGTACGGATTTCAATCTCCTGCAAGTTGGGTGCTACGAGCTTCAGCTTCTCAAGGCATCGACTGGAAAGCTCCACCTTTGTTTCTTCAACTCCACAGGAGAGGACTTTGAGAGCCGGGAAATAAGCAGGAGAAAGGATATGCTGGAGCAGACGGTTAGAGACAAGGGTTCTCTTAATCTTTACGACCTCGAGTTTCTCACAGCGACCGAGATGAATGTCGCCACCGTTTCTAATCCCCCGGCAATACAAGTATTGGAGACTCGGTGCATGATCTATCTTGATAATTATGTTCCTGTTGAAGACCAGCTTCAGGTTGTTAAGCTTGTTAAGGCCAACAAGGTTGACGCTACGCGGCCCAAAGCAGGAAGACAGAGTGAGGGCGTGGAGGAGAGGGCAGATGCTCCCCATGTTTCGAATCATAGAATCCTCCACGCAGGAGTTGTCTATGGAAAGCACCCGGAGCGAGGGCCAGCAGATGGTAGATGCATCAAGACCCCGGAAACTGCATCCCCGAAAGCTAAGTGAAGTGGCGGCTGAGAAGTTGGAGGTGATGAGGATGTCTTGGCGAACAGGATAAAAATCGGCGTAAGAAGGTATACGCCGTCTGGTAATTGTGAAGTCAAGGTGGAGGGAATCCAGTGGGGAGGGATTGTAGGCGACGATGTACAACAAAGTATGAATCCAACTATAGAGATGCTGCTCACTATCAGCGAAGTGGAGGCTCAAGGAGAGGCGAAAACTTGGGATGCACGAGTACTCCCTCTGTTGTCTCACCAACGAATCCTCCACAAAGTCGATGAAGTTTCGCCTGTCGACGAGGAATTTCTCAAGGTTTCCCTTCTCCGCGTCTTCGATGGAGCAACCGTAGTTGGAGGCGGAGAAATCCGATATGGGGTAGGAGGAATAGGCTCGAAGCAATGACTTGGACAACACGCTTGTAGCCACCACGTCTTTGGTGGTCGGGAGGAAGGAGAGGGTCCGGTGAATAACACCCACCGGTAATTCGGAGATCCGATCAGGGCCGCCGCCGGCCTCCTCCGGCCACTGTCTCTTCAGTTCATCCCGGAACTCTGTGTTTTTCATGTTCCTTGTAGAACAACTTTCTCTACTACGAAGATATATATATATAGGTCAAGAATGCCGGTGCTGGGCCCATACGTTAGAGAGCCCAATAAGGCGGAAGGCCTACGAGGTACCGTAAGCGCTTGGGCGGTTTTATGAAAGCCCAAGAAACGAGAGGAGTGAGCCCAAGTAGTTGTAGGAGGTGGTAATTAATTGTTGCCCCATAATGGAATTTCCAAAGCCGGATTAATTGCATATAACATATAAGAAGTAACGAACTGAAGTGTAAAAAATGTAGTACATCTCAACTACAAAATTGAGAATATGCAGTAATAAGGTTTAGTAGCAACATCCCCTGGTTAAGCTTGGACTTTGAAACTGATAGATCAAAGCAGAGAATGTGCAACAGAGACACAGGACAGGGCTTTCTTTGAAGGGAAGTGCATTAGAAGCAACAAGGGCAGCTTTTTTTTTAAAGCCAAGCAAAACAGTAGTAGTAAAACGAATTGCGGATAAGGCCAAAGCTGCACGCGAGAGAGCTAAAACTGGCTCGTGATTTATTTGTGGCCATGGCAACCAAGTGTCATGATTTTGCTCATCAAATCAGACTTTTTGAGAAACCAAAGTACTTAACCATCATTTGCTTGCCAAATCTTAAAAAAAAAAAAAAAAGACAAAAACTTTTGTCCTCTTCCATGGATGTGTTCCTAACTCACCACCCCAAAATGGTGGAAAGAGTATATCAGAATCAGATCGAAACAGTTAGCCATCTAATATGAAAAGCACATTAATTAGTCAAGGCAAAAAAATAATACCCATGAAAGGTGAGGGAGGTTGTGGCAATATCCTCAATTCCTTCCATTGGTTAGGTTGCTTCGCTTTCAATACAATGTACGTACACCTTCGCGTCTCTCTATCAATTGTTTTCCCTTCATGAACATGTATTTTATAAGTATATATATATATTATTCTCCTTCCTGTTTTAGGATTTTGGCACCCTATGTAACATATTATATATTCACCAATTTTCATACAAGACATGTAAAGTGCACCTATGTAGATACAATATATTATGTATCCACCAAATTTTTTTTCATACAAGACATGTCACTTTAAATAAGGAAATGGAGGGATGGCGTAACACAAACATACGTAGCGATAGGTGCAAGGATTCTATCTTATAAAGAAGTCCCACCCTCCTTTCCACACGGAAGATCACTGAGTTGTTATGGTGGTGCCAGAGGTGTGACACTCTAGTTGGGCCACATCTATTTGAAACATTGGAGTGATTGGCTTGTTATTTTCATAATTATTGTTAATAATCATGCTTAATTGGGTCCTTTTTTTTTGCATAGCTAGTCAATTACCTTTAATGGGCTTGTTTGCTTAAATTCAAAGGATTGGGAGAGATTAACTCCATCTGTACTTTCTAGGGAGAACTGCATTAGGATTTTTTTTTTTGTTTGTGGTAATTAATCTTTGTTTCATTCTCCCCCTTATTATGGTTTTGACCGTTTCCCTAATATTGTGTGTTTGGTGAGACAGGTTTGAAAGCAGCCTTAAACCTATAACATCTCCTACTTCTAGCATTCCTTTTCTACAAAGAAAATAGAAAAAGACACTAGAAAATTAGAGGTAATTAATTAGTTTTTATATTTGTCAATGACTTGGGTCTCTGATGGGTTAGAATAGAAGGACAAGGACAATTAGATTAACAACTACTCTTCCCCTTCTTTTAACCAGTCATTTAGGCAATACCCAAAGAATCATCATCAATTTTACCCTTTTGGGCAAGTGAGATGGGACATTTGATAAACTTTAATCCTAATCCAGTTCTATTAGGCACTGAACTAACCAGAGCGTTTTCATAAACCTAATCTAGCATTTACTTTGCAAACAAGGAAAATATTTTCTTTTCTTTCTGATTCTTTGCAAAAAAAACTTGTACACAGCTTTTTATTGGTGGTTCTTGGCATCAACTTAATTAATAATCGTGATATTTCAACAAGAACATCCTCATTTCAAATGTGGCTAATTAATTACCTTGTGGCAAACGTAAGCAACCAAAATTCATAGTAATTCTTTAAAAAAAATAGAAAAAAGTTCTTTTTCTAATTAAGGTTATCCTCTTGTTCTCTTTTGCAACCAAAAATGCAATAAATTGTCTCAAAGTATTTCAGAAACTAGAGATGGAGAAACTAAAGAAAACGACCACCAAAGAAATTAACTAGTTGGTGGCCAACAAAGACAGATTCAATGAAACCCATAGTAGTGCAAGAATATAAAAAACAAAGTCTGAGAGTAGTGAAAATCTAAATCATGTAACATTAGCTTAAAATAAACAGAAGATTCACTAGTGAAAAGGAAAATTCAAAAGGACGTTACTCTGCCTATATTGACTTCACATTCCTTACCGTGCCCTCAAACCTGCCTTGCTCTTCTCTTCATAGGTCTGTTCATCATCATCATCATCATCATCATCTATCTCCAGTTACTACATGAACATTCTTTGATTTGTTTCAAGACAATTGCTTCAGGCTCTGGCCGGCCACTGCATGCATGATTCTTGCAGCTCTTTAGCATGTGCGGTTTGTATATATCGTGCACTACACAAGCTAATAACTCACCACTTTGTGTTTCATATATAGTATAGCAATACTTATGCCTCCACTTTGTTTTTCTGGTGTTATATATATCTGTTCAAACCCAGATCATGGAACTAAAGGGATTGCTTCTTGATTTTTGGCTTCTTAAATATTCACTTATCATCACTTCATTGCTGGCAAAATTGTTTTGTGGAATCTTGCATTTCATATATATATAGTGCTCCTGTATGACCTTGTTTCTGTTTTTGTTGATCAGATGTGGCATTTCTCTGTCGGTAAGGGACTGGAATGAGTACAGGTGCAATGGTAAACTCCCAGAGTCCTGTTGAGGCAAGATATAGATTTTCAGCATCAATGTAAGTTTATGTTATACCAAGCAGGAGAACTTTATTGACATATCGTTTGTCCTGATATCTGATTTGGAATTTAGATGCAGAAGTTTGATTAATGTGGAATTAAACATTAAGACTTGAGCTGATCTTCAGCAGAAAGCCACATGGAAAAATTAATAATGAGTTCCATCTTTAATAGCCGCAATAGTACTACAGATTAGGAGTTCATGCTTGTTTCAAGTACATCTGCAATTATGTACTTGCAATAATCTTCTAACAGTACTTATTGGTTTGCTTTCACAATCCAATGTTTCTCCCTATTTTTCATGTTCCTTGACGATTATATTCTTGAACAGAGAGGACTTGTACAAAAGAAGGTTGCATAAAAGCAAAGTCAAAGGTGCTGAGAAGCCCTCTGTACACGTCCCGGGTCATGATAGGATTTCCTGTTGCAAGTTTCCACTGTTCAAACTGGTCCTGGTGATCATTATCTGCGGCACTCTACTAACCCTTCTCCATTCTCCTGATGTTGACCATTTATCACACTCGAGTTCAAGGTGCGGTTTAATCCCTTTTGCTTTCTACGTTTGCCCAAATTTTAAGTTTTTTCTTGTTTCCATGTTGATTCTCATGGCCCACATGCATAGTCCTTGCATTTTGTACTCAATCCATAAGTTATTGGAAGATTGTAATTGTTGAATTTATCATAATTATAGTCTCTCTTGGCCAAAACTATAACTTCCACGGTTCATTTAAAATGCCTGATGTCGTGTCTCTTGCATAGTTTACATTCTCAGCTTTGGATGCCTTGACAGAATTGAGACAGTGAAAGTAATAGTTATAGAGGCAAAAAAAGTAGTCAGCTGATAAGTTTTTTCCCTGTAAAAGTTTCACCTACAAAGCCAATCAGCATCTGGTGAAGTGCTGACCTTTTTGGTGGATAATCATTTGATAGTGAACCAAAACTTTACTCTTTTCATAATTGTCTCTGAGGGAAAAAGGTGAATTGAGAGTATAAAAAGATGAAAATGCTAACTAAACCATGTCATTGTTTGGTGCAGACAAAATTTTGTCAACAGGTGGATTTGGGGAGGATCAGATCCTCGATACCTATCAGACCTAAATGTCAACTGGGATGATGCAATGAAAGCAGTAGAGAAGCTAGGTGAAAAGAATGACTACCAGGCAATTGGACTTTTGAACTTCAACCAAAATGAAGTCAACCAGTGGAAGCATCTTACACCTGATGCCACTCACGTTATTCTGCAACTGGACTATGCTGATAGCAACGTGACCTGGGATTCCTTGTACCCAGAATGGATTGATGAAGAGCAGGAAGATGAAGTTCCTGTTTGCCCTTCTCTGCCAAAACCTGATATTCCAAGAAAACGGCTTGACCTCATTGTGGTTAAGCTTCCATGCAGGAATGAGGGGAATTGGTCTAGGGATGTAGCTCGGTTGCATTTGCAGCTTGCAGCAGCTAATATTGCCACCTCTGCCAAAGGAGTCTACCCTGTTCATTTGCTGTTTATTACAAGGTGTTTTCCCATACCAAACCTGTTTTCTTGCAAGGAACTCGTTGTAAGGGAAGGGAATGCCTGGTTATACAAACCTGATTTGAATGTTTTGAGGGAGAAACTCCAGCTCCCAGTTGGCTCCTGCGAACTGGCACTCCCTCTCAGGCTAAAAGGTTAGTTGACTCAGTTATCATCAGGTCGCTTACTTCTTGCTATTCTATTTACAAGTAGTTGACAAACACGTAATCCGATCTCTTAAATGCAGAGGGGGTATATTCAGGAAATCCACAACGAGAAGCCTATGCAACGATTCTTCATTCAGCTCATGTGTATGTCTGTGGAGCCATTGCTGCAGCTCAAAGCATTCGCTTGTCAGGTTCAACCAGAGACCTTGTAATACTAGTGGACGAGACAATCAGTGCTTACCACAGGAGTGGCCTTGAGGCTGCAGGCTGGAAAATCAGGACAATCCAGAGGATAAGGAACCCGAAAGCCGAAAAGGATGCATACAATGAGTGGAATTATAGCAAGTTTCGGTTATGGCAGCTGACAGATTATGACAAGATCATATTCATCGATGCAGACTTGCTAATACTCAGGAACATTGACTTCTTGTTTGGCATGCCTGAAATTTCTGCAACAGGAAACAATGGTACTCTTTTCAACTCGGGTGTGATGGTCATTGAGCCTTCAAATTGCACATTCAAGCTATTGATGGAGCACATCAATGAGATTGAGTCCTACAATGGAGGTGACCAGGGCTACTTAAATGAGATCTTTACATGGTGGCATCGTATTCCGAAGCACATGAACTTCTTGAAGCATTTCTGGGTTGGAGATGAGGAAGCAGTTAAGCAGAAGAAAACCAGCCTTTTCGGGGCCGACCCGCCTATCCTCTATGTGCTTCACTATCTGGGAATGAAGCCATGGTTGTGCTACAGGGACTATGATTGCAACTGGAATTCAGACATATTTCTGGAGTTTGCAAGTGATGTTGCTCATGAGAGGTGGTGGAGGGTGCATGATGCAATGCCTCAACAGTTGCACCAGTTTTGTTTCTTGAGATCAAAGCAAAAGGCACAACTAGAATATGACAGGAGGGAAGCTGAGAAGGCAAACTACACAGATGGGCACTGGAAAATTGCAATATCAGACTACAGAAAAAAGAAATGCATTGACAAACTATGCAACTGGAAGAGTATGCTGAGACATTGGGGTGAGAACAATTGGACTGATATTGATGCATTTTTCACTCCATCACCTCCTGCTATCTCCACAGCGTCTCTGTCTGGCCTATAAGTTTACGTTAAGACGTAACTGCACATGGTTTTTTTTCCTTAGTCATCTTCTTTTCAGGCACAGGGTGTTTTAGACCCATCCTGTTTTTGGGTTAGAAACATCAGTGTTGATGTGATGTTTCTGAGGTGTAACGTTTCCGCAAAAGTCAGGATTCTTGTTGATTTATCTCCTTCGTAAACAATAGTTCCCAAATAACCTTCTGATGTATCTTGTTACTTGTTTTCCAATTTTCCTTGGATCTGTAGTTCTGTACCTATGCATTTCATTTCCTTCACTCAATTTTAAGGGGAAAAAAAGAAACTTCTATGGTTGAAGGAAGGGAAAGACGTATTGTGGAAGGTAGATGGCTCGTTGTATTTGATCTGGACTATTTGAGTTGAAACATTCTCAGAAGTATTTTGATCTTGACATTGCGCTATATAGTCATGTCATGAAAATTTTAGGCAAAGAGCCCTCCATCCCACATTCACTAGTATACATACTAATATACTATGAGTATTTCCAGTAGCAAATGGATACTTATCCGTCTCTCATTTGCAGGTTGCACAGATACACTCCCCAATCGAATATCCTAAGCCAGATGGCTCTTTGTCCTTTGATGTTCCATCCTCTCTGCGCAGGTTTATGGCACAAGTATTGGCACAAATGTGGTTCATAATATATGATTTTTTAAAAAAAATATGAATTTTCTAAAAATTGAATGTGAGCTTCAACTTCCTAGGTTGTGACCTTCCATTGAATTGAAGTATCAGATGTTAGGTGTGATTTATGGTTATCACTTATGATGAAAAAGAAAGTGTGCTTCTTTGGATCAAGTTTCTTGAGATCCTTTGACATGAATTGTGCTGTGGGCAATATTGGGTCTCCACCATTCATGCTTCCTTATTCCACCCTGAATCTCCTACCCTCCTCAGCAACACTCACTTCCTAGTGACAATTACTAAAAGGTATCTACAAATTTTCCTTTTTTTTTTTTTGATATCCTACTTTCTGCTTTTTAGTTTAAAAGCAAGAGGGATGAAGGGATATGGGAGAAGAACATGAATATCTCTGGAATAGTTTAAAAGGTAACTGCCCTAAATTTTTGTTCTCATCTAACAAATTTGTAGTTACAGAGGGATGCAGGGATACATTGTGGCAACGTCTGCAGACAATAACTCAGTAGAGAATACTGTTTCATCTAAATATAACATTATAATCAGGAAGATGTGGGGATCCAGTCATCCCCTTGAATGAAATTCTGTACCGAGTATGTGTATGTGTACCGAGAAGGGATATGATTACTCCATGCTACTCTATGAGACAAGTTGGATCCTGGTCCAGAATTCTTAAATTCCCCGTAGTAGAGTGTTTTCAAGGCAAATTCACCGCTCCAAGGCATCCACCCTTCTGCTGATATAAGGGCTTCCAAATTGCAGTGTATAAAAACAGTCCTCGAATACTCCTTCCAGGGCCTTCCCAAGTAATTCCTGTGTGCACCAGGCTTGCTATGGTATAACCGCATATACTCCTCTGTGCCATTGATCAAACAATTTTGGAACACGAAACCTGTGGATTGTGCCGGGTCTGTCCTGCCATGAGCTGTGACTGCATTGTTTTCTCCCTTTTCTGGGTTTTCTTGCCTAGGACGGACTAAGATGGTGCAATTTTGGAAGACTGCGGCAGCGTTTCCGAAAATGAAGTCCACATTGCCCTCAATGTGGCATGACTTGTAGAATTGACGAAGTGAATGAGCATAGAGAGTGTCTTGATGGCCCAGAAACTCACAGTTCTCGATGACTGAGAGATCACTATCTGATCTGAAGGCTACAGCTTGTTTAGTAGGCGGCCCTGCTGTATTCTGGATTGTGAGACCACTAGCCATGAATCCATCCCCTAATACTCCTGTAACACAATAATAGAGCATAAGAGCAATGATCAGGACATGAGAAACTCATCTAGACTTCATTTTCTTCTTTGGCATTGAAAAATTGGTGTCCCTTGTACCATCCTTGTCCCTGTGGTCCAAGTAATTTATTGCCTTGAATTAACCCTTCCATAATTATTTCTTCAGGCCTTAACTATTTATTTGATGCTAATGTAAAAATGATCTAGGTATGACACCTAAGCTAAAGCTTTAACTACAAGTCAAATATTCATCGTATCTCTTGATTAGATAGGAAGAATAAAACAATGAAATAAAACTCAAAACTCCTTAGTTTCACGTACCGACAGTAGCAGATTCGAACGTAGTAACTCCAAGCTGACCGACACTCAACGACCCTGTAATGACCGTTTTACCCATCCCGTCCCCTAAAAACACCACGTTCTTCTTCTCCAACGGAATCCTGACGATCTCCTCATAAACCCCTTCCTTTATGTGAATCACAAACCTGCGCCGCCCCACTGTGTTATTCGGCGCCGCATTGACGGCATCCTGCACCGTTTTGTAACACCCGCCGTCCCTCCCGTCAACGCACACCGTCGCGTCCGCCGCTGACTTTGACGGGAACCTGCCCCTGAATCTTCTCCCGCCGCCCCGGGGACCTCGCGGCGGCTCCTCCCAGAACCCGTCCCGCTCGGTCCTCGGCGGCCTCCACGACGCCGTGTCGTTGCCAAACACGTCGTACGACGCCAGCATGCTCAGCGCAGTGCTGGTGACGGCGGACGTGCGGTTCAGGAACTCCGTCGCCTCGCCGCTGTTCTTCACGGCGTTGTAACGGAGCCCGCCGGCGCAGTCGTCCTGGTAAGTGTGGGCGGCGGTGAGCCAGGCCCGGGCGTTCTTGATCTTTCCACGCGCCAAGCTCTCGTTGGCGGTGATGGTCCGGTACTGGGCGTAACGGAGCACGTCGAGGCAGATGGTGGCTACATTTGTGACG
>JAKUCV010003608.1:178523-192066 GCA_028386065.3 Turnera subulata
AAAAAAAAAAAGCTTTGACATCTGAAGGAAGGAATGGGAGAAAAGCATGAGGATCTGGATTAGTTTCGAAAGTTTCTGCACTAAACTTTACATTAATTCTCATCTAACGAATGACAACTTCTGCAAACAATAACTCAGCAGACAATATTATTTCATCTAAATATAATTATTAACATTATAATCAGGAAGATGTGGGAATCCAGTCATCTCCTTGAATGAAATTCTGTACCGAGTATGTGTATGTATACTGAGAAGGGATCTGACTACTCCATGGTACTCTTTGAGACAAGTTGGATCCTGGTCCAGAATTCTCGAATTCCCCATAGTAGAGCGTTTTCAATGCAAAATCACCGGTCCAAGGCATCCACCCTTCTGGAGATATAAGGGCTTCCAAATTGCAGTGTATAAAAACAGTCCTAGAAAACTCCTTCCAGGGCCTTCCCAGGAAGTTCTTGTGTGCACCAGGCTTGCTATGGTATAGCCGCATATACTCCTCTGTTCCATTGATCAAACAATTTTCGAACACGAAACCTGTGGATTGTGCCGGGTCTGTCCTGCCATGAGCTGTGACTGCATTATTTTCTCCTTTTTCCGGGTTTTCTTGCCTAGGACGGACTAAGATTGTGCAATTGTGAAAGACTGCAGCCGAGTTTCCGAAAATGAAGTCAACATTGCCCTCAATGTGGCATGACTTGTAGAATTGACGAAGAGAATGAGCGTATAGAGTGTCTTGATGGCCCAGAAATTCACAGTTCTCGATGACAGAGAGATCACTATCTGATCTGAAGGCCACTGCTTGTTTGGTAGGCGCCCCTGCTGTATTCTGGATGGTGAGACCACTAGCCATGAATCCATCTCCTAATACTCCTGTAACACAACAATACAGCAACAAGCAAATGAGGCACATAATTGGGAGTAAGAGCAGTGCATCCAGAAATATTATCAACTTTCATTTTCTCTAAACTTTTGCCAGAAAATTGGGAGTATAAGACAACAGCACATTGTTTTCACATCCAAAAAAAAAAAAAAAAGACAGCAAAAATTCAATAACATAAATTCACATTGTCTCAAGTTGAAACTAATGTCCTGCAAGATTTTCTGAATTTTGAAGAACAAATTAAAATTACTCTTTTGGAGTTATTACAAGAAATAATGACAATGCATGTGAGTCTCGGCTTTGACGATGTTCTCCAAAATTCTCTATTATTACAAAGCAATGTCAGCATATCAGAAGCATACCATGTGATGGAGTATGCAGATAACCGACATAGCTCATTAATTAGTCTTGACATTCTATATGAGCTACTCTACTTACTTGGATTTGTGAAATAAAAGTACCTTATCACACTTTCATAAGCAACTAGTAGTTGGCAAATCTCTCAAACAACATTCCTTAGCGGGGAGGAAGATATAACATAACTACAGACGCAAGAGGATCGCTACGAAAGCACAACCACATAAAGCAACACTGAAGCAACAAATCTTTTGCTTATGGAACACTCACTCCACTCAACTGCCGACCCATTTCTTGTGGTGACGTGTGATTCCCATTATAGCCCCTAGTGTGTAGTGCCCATGTGTGTGGCGATATATTCACGTGAGTGGAACAAACACTGTACTTCTTTTTTAATCTTAAAATCTACTACTGATAGATAATTCTAATAATAATAGGACGATGGTAATAATTATCCTGGTACGACGCCGTTAACAAGAAGTCAAAAATATTCATCGTATCTCATTAAAAAACGAGATAATAAATTAATAAACCAATAAAATCAAACTCTTCTGTTTTACGTACCAACAGTGGCGGATTCGAACGTAGTAACTCCGCTCTGGCCGACAGCCAGCGAACCTGTAATGACCGTTTTACCCATCCCGTCCCCTAAAAACACCACGTTTTTCTTCTCAAACGGAATCCTAACGATCTCCTCGTAAACCCCTTCTTTTATATGAATCACAAACCTGCGCCCCACCGTGTTATTCGGCGCCGCATCGACTGCACCCTGCACCGTCTTGTAACACCCGCCGCTCCCGTCAACGCACACCGTCGCGTCCGCCGCCAACTTCGACGGGAACTTCCCCTTGAATCCCGTCCCGCCTCCCCCGAGCCCTCCTCGCGGCTGCCAGAGCCCGTCCCGCTCGGTCCCCGGCGGCCGCCACGACGCCGTGTCGTTGCCGAACACGTCGTACGCCACCAGCATGCTCAGCGCGTCGCTGGTGACGGCGACCGTGCGGTTCAGGAACTCCGTCGCCTCGCCGCTGTTGTTCACGGCGTTGTAGCGGAGCCCGGCGGCGCAGTCGTACTGGTAAGCGTGGGCTGCGCTCACCCAGGCGCGGGCGTTCTTGGTCTCACGCGCGGCAGGCTCTCGTTGGCGGAGTTGGTCCGGTGCTGGGCGTAACCTATCACGTCGAGGCAAATGGTGGCTATGCTTGTGACGTTAGGGTCGCCGTTGGCGGAGTTGAGGAGGGTGGTGAGGATTGATTGCGCGGTAACGAGTTTCTGAGCTGAGAGGGTTATGGCAGACTGGATTATTTGAGGTGGGGTTGGGTCCGGAGGGACGATCTTGGATTGGATAAGAGAGGATTGACATGTCTCCGGATGTTTTGCGGCTTTGCAGGCTTCGCGGATTTCTTTTTCAGGGGCTTTGTAGGGGGCTGGTGGTGGTAGTGGTGATGGTGATGGTGATGGTGATGGTGATGGTGATGGTGATGGTGATGGTGATGCTGAGTTTGAGGAGGAGGTGGAGGAGGTGGACAAGGATTGTTGTGCCTGTGGTTGTTGTGTGGTTTTTGAAGAGACGGTGAAGAAGAGGACGACGGAGAGCAGGGCAACGCCGATGAAGGCAATGGTGGTGATGATGGTGGTTGGGAATTTGGAACCTGTAGGTGGTGATGATGGTGATACCATGGTGCATTCACGGGAGGTTTTTGGTTTTGGAGATGAATATGAAGAAATGAGCGGCAAATGTGAAAGGTGACATAAGAGAGACGATCTAGCTAGCGCGAATAATCTAATTCGAAGAGAAGGAGAAAAAGAAGGGATTCTGGAATGGTAGTATTAATAAAAGGTTAAGCTAAACGAGGAGGTTCTTGTTCATGAACGTCATGAAGGATAGGATAGGCTGGCTAAACTCTAAACTCTTGGTAATGGACCAGTAACCTAATGTAGCCGTTTCTAAGAATAGTGCCCCTCTTAATTTTTGTTGGTTAACCACTTAACCACCATAGTGGCAAATATATCAGCCGTTCATCAACAAGAATATAGCACAGGCATTCATTCCTTTGTACTTGCTACATACCAAGTTTTTAAACCCATAATTTAAAGAGAACTACACTGTCCTATAAATTCTGGCATAGCCTACCAATCCACAGTATTATTAATGCGCCACTCCTTAATCTACAACTGACATTGCTAATGAACAAATTGATAGCCTTTTTCTTTCCAGTTGGTTGAAACGGGGGACATATCACATGCTATACGCATTTTTCTTCTTCGTCTACCTATAAGCACATGAACTGACCTAAATAGACTTAAACTATGACAAAAATTATAAATATTTACGCCTTTTAAAGCTAAACCAATCAAAGCCAAGGGATATCACATTTTTAAGACACGTAAAAGAGGTGTCAAATTTTTAAGGAGGAGGTTTATGTAATTATAATCTTTTGAACCGAGAACGAAAACCGGCGAGGAAGGAAAAGTAAGAGACAGACTAACTTACCAACTGTGGCAGTGTTGTAAGTTGAGATTCCGGGCCCCACTTTCAACGATCCTGTAATGACTGTTTTGCCCATACCATCCCCCAGGAACACCACGTTCTTTTTCTCTAACGGCACCCTAACGATCTCCTCATACACCCCTTCCTTTATGTGTATCACGAATCTCTTCCCCGGCATGTTATCCGGCGCCGCATTGACAGCCTCCTGCACCGTTTTATAGTCCCCGGAACTCCCGACCGTCACATCCGCCGTTACCTGGGAAGGGAACCCGCCCCTGAAGCCCGAATCCCCACCACCCGAAGAGCCGGGCCCAGACCCGCCCCAGAACCCGTCCCGCTCCGTCTTTGGCGGGGCCCAGGACTTGGTGTCGTTCCCGTAGATGTCGTAGGACACGATCATGCTCAGGGCATTGCTCGTGTAGCTCATCAGGGTCTCGAGGAAGGACATGGTCTGGTTGGTGAGCGACGTGTCGTTGGCGTACTTGAGCGCGTTGGAGCAGTCGTACTGGAACAGCAGCGCCGCCCCCATCCAGGCCCTGGCGTCCTTGGTCTTGCCCCGCGGAAGGGCGGTGTCGGCGGCGGAGGAGAGGCGGTACTGGGAGTTGGCCAGCACTTCCAGGCAGTTCTTGGCGGCGATGGAGCGGTTAATGTTGCCCCTGGAGGAGTCGAGGATGGACTTGGCCATGGACTGGGCGGTGACGAGGTTTTTGGCGGAGAGGGAGATGGCGGATTGGATGATCTGAACCGGGTTCGGGTTGTCGGGGACATTGGAAGATAGAGAGGAGGCGCAGGCGTCGGGGAATCTGGTGGCCTTGCATGCTTGGAGGAGCTCCGGGGGAGCTCCAGCGGCGGAGGAGGAGGAGGAGGGTGTTTTTCTGGGTTTGGTATGGTGGTGGGAGGAGGAGGCGGAGGAGAGGTGGAGGAAGAAGAATAAGGACAGGAAGAGGGAGAGGGTGATGAGAGACGCCATGGCAATGAAGAGGAATGTGGGTCTCTTGTTTCGTGGCGTAGCAGTCATGGTTGGTGGATTTATATAGTGGGTTGGGTTGGGTTGGAATTTAGTGGGATAGAGAGAGTGGAAGAGGAGGATTTTGGTTTGATTCTTTTCTATAAGTGCCAAAGTGAGTGTTTGTGGGGTTATTTTTTACTGGAAAAAGGCGGGGTTTTTCACGAGTGGGAGTAATGGGGAGATCACGGGGGAGGAGTTTTAATTTGGAAGTTAATAGGTGGCGTGTCTATAGTGGATGTTAGTGGGCGCCGGCTGTATTATGGAGAAATAGATTAGAGAGGGAAGTGGTGGTCACGGGCTCTACAGGTGAATGAAGGAAGGAAGACAAGGAGTGAGGATTTAGGAAAGTGGCTAGATCTGGTGGTGGGTGTTGGAGATTTTGGATGCTTTTTCTTCTTTCTCTGGAAAAGGGTCAGTGCAGATTTGTTTCTAAGACTTGTTTTCAGGATTGCAGTAGTGGGCAACTTCATTATTGTGTTGATATGCCATGGATAAGAGTGGATCTTTGCAGTGCAGGTCCTTTTTGGGTTTGCAGCATTTGAAGCATTGTTGGATCATTTGATGGGGAAAAGTTCATTCTAGAGAGGATAGTTGAAGATGGATTTTGCCCAGAATAAGGGAATGGCCTCAATTCTGGGTGATGTTTGGCATATCGGCGTAATTTTGCCGAGAGGATTAATCTTCCTGAAATTACTGAGATTATTTACAGAAATTAGCTGTGTCTTATCAACAAGGGCATTTGGTCTAGTGGTATGATTCTCGCTTAGGGTGCGAGAGGTCCCGAGTTCAATTCTCGGAATGCCCCCATTTTCACTTTTTGTTACTTATCATATGTACCAATCACCACGTTTATTTTTTAATTCTGAATGATTCAACATGAGTTCCTTTAATGTGGTTCTTAGAAAGTGATTATTTATTTCTACCATGAATTTATGTGTAACAATTATTTTTTTTGGTCGCAAACATATGGTGTAACAATTATATGTACATAAGTGAATGAGCATTGATAGAATGCATGATTAAAAAAGGGAAAAAAGCGTATCAGCCAAGCCAACATATTGCAATGCGTATCGAATGATACAATAAGTTTAATTTCTTTACGGTACTTTAAGAACATCTTTTTTGTCGAGTACTTTAAGAATCCCGCCAAATTAGTATACATGCATACTCAAAATCTTTTTAAAAAATTTTATAATAGGATTAAAGCCTTTTTAGATCCATGTGTTAGTCATTCTTGGATTGGATTTTTGTCTTATTTTTATCCCTCTATTTATCCCATTTAGCCTAATTTGATTATTTTACCAAAATCAGGTGAAAATTGATGGCGTGGCAACTTTTTTTCTGCTTAATTAACTATCTGAGACCTACATATTAGGTCCACATTAGCCACAACCATAGCCTACGAATTTAGTTTTTTGGTTGGACTTGACATGTGGGTGCCACATAATTGATTAGGCATAAAAGAGTTTATGACGATAGCAATTTCCGCCAGATTCCGGTGAAAATAGACCAAACTTAACCAAACCAGGTTGATACAGGGATAAAAATAGGTTGAAATCAAATATAGGAGTAATTTCTAACTTTAGAGGCTAATAGAGGGACCAAAAAAGAGTTTAATCATTTTATAATACTTAAATTCTCAAATCACATGATGACTTTTATAATTTTAACAAAATTTCACGACTTTATGAGTTATTTTATGCAATCTCATTCTTTTTATTCCATTTTTTAAAAAAAGATAAAAAGACACGATGGAGATAGATGAATGACTTTATCGCTATAAAATATAAATGAACAAGGAGTTTATATTTCATTCCAATCTCTCCCCAGTTGTACACCAGTCTAAAACTTTATATTAAAAAAATAACATACAATATATTATCCATAATAAATTTATATTACATAAGTAATATAAAATGAAAGATAGAAAGTTCGTATGTAGCACAATGGCCTTGTGGGTTCAATCCCCGATTGAGAAGTAAAACAAGGAGGGGGAGAGTAAGTCATTTCGTTTCGTTGCTTATGAATTATAAGTTTTGGTTATTACACAATGAACAAAAAAAGGTGCCTTATATTGCTGTGTGTCACAATTCTATTCACAATCGTTGAGACGCCCCGACCCGTATTTACCGTACACAGTAAACACGAGCCGGAATTGTGACAACTCAGCCAAATAAGCCCAAGCATACAGTGTGAACAACAATAACTCGGGCCCAACGGCCCAAAATAATAAGCATCAATAATAATAAAACCGGCCCAATGGTCCATCAACAATAATAAGATGCACAGCGGAAGACTTTAAACTCACTAACACTGTATGCGACATATGCAATCTATGGATCCAAGCCTGACCAAGGGAAACGCTGCAGCCTGTCTGGAATGCACCAAGCCTGTACATGGAACAACTCATCCTACGGGATGAAACCCCGCAGGCGAGGGGTGAGTCCGAAACGCTCACCGACGAAAGATAAACAGTGATATATTCAACCATAACACTTTCGAGGTAAACACAAAAATCAAATCAGATGAATCTATCACAAACAACATAACAGTGGATTACAACTCAAACAACACAACAGAGGAAATCATCGCAAACAACACGACAGAGGACTCTCACCAACCCATATCAAGCTCAACCAATCACATCACAAGTAAATTACCATAACAACTATATCAAGACCAATGAATGCTTAATTATTTTTTATTACCAATTTTATCTTCCGGGCCCCGTCACTGGACAAGCTAGGGTCGTACCTGGTTATTAACTAATTCTGGATGCCAGGCCCCACCACAATCCGGGATGTTGTAGGGGTATAGAGTTTAGGCCCTAGTTGTAGGGTTATAGAGTTTAGGCCCCAGTTGTGGGGTTATAGTGTTTAGGCCCTAGTTGTAGGGAATATCACAAATCCGGGGTCAATACCCCAACCAACAAACCCTCTGGCAAGACACCACAGAACTAGTCTCTAACCATCTAGTCGTACCACTACTTTCCAAGTGACAATTACATCATCTCATAATCAAATCCAATTCCATTTCCAATACTCTTTATTCTCCTCAATTATCCACATGGACCATAGACCAGTTCATCATTATTCTCTACATAATATCACAAATCCATTATCACAGTCTAACATCATCAATGATAACCACAGCAGTCAAACAGCCGACAATCAACATCTCAGCAGTTCAATCAAAGCTCACAACAACAACATCATAGCAATCAATCAACCAGCAATATTCATTCCAGCAGTTCCATCGAACAGTAAAAATACACAAACAACAAAAATGCACACACAGCATTACGGGCACATATCAAGGTTTATCTATCCTCACCTGATGTGTCTCTGAAACTGCTATCCGGTCAAATCCCGATACCCTATATGTACATATAGGAATACAATAATCACTTATAATGCACAACAAAATGATCATGCATGATACCGGTTTAGAAATCGTTATACGGCTTGCCTTATCCAATTTCTTTATTATGAAATTAACCTCTTTATTCATTATACCATTTATACTTAATTTCAAATTAAAACCGAAACCGAGTTTCCTATCGATATTCTAATTATTCTTAATTTTTTTAAATTAAAACTAAATCCGAACGTTCAAGCCGATATCCCGGCCCATTAGTCACTTAAGATAAGAGAATATATAAATACGTTGTACAAATTATCTGGCAGAAATTATATTTGTAAATAGATCAATTTACGGCCCGTATAATACTTCGTACTTTATTTAACAATATGAAATAAATAATACTTATAAATAACTTACCCGACGGTAAGACCGTTAAATAGAAAATACCATCAGTATTAAGTTAACATAGCTGGTACATGGTATAAATATAATTTTAACATAACGTTGTAGAAACTTATATTTATAATTACGTAAAAACTATTATAATCGATAACCATATGTTCGGCAAGTGTATTATTAATACAATAACTCATTTAATAATTTAATAGGGTAAAACCCATACATATCATAATCAGTATAGCTTATAATGATTAAATAGATAAATATATTCGACATAATGTAATGAATGTTTAATATCTATCATCACAGCAATACGATTATTACGTTAACAATTCACATCTTGTATATAATAATACTTAAAATGTTGAGTACTAGACCCATCAGAAGGTGTAATAAATCGGCCAATTGTGAAGGAATTATAAAATAATTTATGCGGGTTATATACATTGGATTTTAGTGTACTTAAGTAAATTCGAAAATAATTATCGTTCTTGATCCATAATTTAAATCGTTATCCGCTTCATTATATATTACATCCTCATTTAAACTTATCCCACGGTTTCGTTATTAGGTTCGTTAAACGCGTGTATGTCACGGTATGATGGGCCTCCGCACGTTCGGCCCGTTTCCGAGTCCGTGTGCAACCGAGCCCAACCCGAGCGCATAGGAGTTTAAACGAGTCCAAGGAATTACCCAAGGTCCGTTTCCGGGCTTGCCGGAAAAAATCCCGAGGCCTCGCCGGAATAGACCCGAGACTCGCCGGAAACTCGCCGGATTCCGGCAACTACTATTCACGGCAGCCACAACAACCCAATCTTCTGCTACTGTTCACGGCTGCACCTCCACCTCCACTGTTCACAGAACCCAAAGCCAGCATCACCAACACCATCCAACCACCGTCACAGGAAAAACCACCAAATTGACCAATCAACATTCCAATCCACACACGATTCAACAACATAGAACAACCAAACAAACAACAACAAGGACCCCGATTAGTTCAATCCGTCCTGAATCGGGTTTAACGGAAGAAAAGAAAAGAAAATGGCAGGAAAGGAAGGCAAGAGTCGCCGTGGTTCTTACCCACGCGTCAGCGACGAGGAGCAGCAGATCAGGGGCAGGGAAGACCACGGCGTCGGCGCTCTCTGGTGGCAGAGGTGGCGCGAGGAGGATCTGCACGCGCGAGGGGAAGGTTAGGGGCGGCTGGCTTCGCATCCAGCAGCATCAGCCGGAGGAGATGCGTCGTCGGAGGGGCCGCTTGGGGTTGCGGGCGGCGCGGCCTGTGAGGGAGGCAGAGATCGGTGACAGAGGCGGCGGCGCGAGCAGGGTCAGAGGCAGGATGAGAAGGGAGAGAAGGGTGAGAAGGAAGGAAGGGATGGTGCGATGGCGGTGTGGTGGTGGCGGTTGTAGCGATGGGTGGCGGCGACGGGTTTCAAAGGAAGGCGAGGGAGAAGAGAGGCAGGGAAGGAGAGGAGGAAAGAGAGAGGGGAGAAAGGTGCAGAGGTGAGGGGAAATAATGAAGAGGGTAGGGAAGAAGACAAGGAAGAAAAATGGAGAAAAGATGGGTGAGGGGCCGGCAACTCACGGGGGAAATAAGGGGGAGGCCGGCGGCTGGGAGGAAAAGAGAAGGAGAAAAGAAAAAAAAGAAAGAAAAGAGAAGAAAAAGAAAAAGAGGAGGAGAAAGAGGAAAAGAAAGAAAGAAGGAAGAGAAGTGGGTCCCGCAAGGCTGGGAAATACCGGGAGAGAGAAGAAACGTTGCCGGGAAAGAGGAAGAGGAAGGAAAAAGAAGGAAGAAGAGTGGCTCGGGGCAACCACATTCGGCCGGTCCGGATTCTCGCGTCGGGTTCTCGTAGACGCAGGAATACTCCTGTCTTTCCGATAAATCCCGTCCCGAGTCCAAAAATATGACTTGGGCTCGGAAAATCCGATTAATCCTCCTGAACGTCGTCCAAGTCTCGGAACTGGAAACTGAGGCTCGGTTAGTTAGGAAGACACTCCCGAGCGCGGGAAAACTCTCGGTTTCGAAAAACGACTACCGATTTACCTCGAATTAATTACCCGAGATTAATTCAACAGTAAATCACGGTAAAACGACTTCTACAGTCCCGGTAAAAATCTAAATTTTTACCCGGGCTGTGACAGTCTACCCACCTTAAAAAGAATTTCGTCCCCGAAATTCCGTCTTATCCGTGGGTCCTACCACGATAAGCTTCTGGCACACTCTGCCAGGTGTCCAACCACAACATGAGATACCGTTTGTACCCTTAAGCGACATCTCTTCCGCTTATAAATACCAAACCTCACAGCTGAGACATTCACTCTCAGCCATGGACTCTCCACTTCGTTCTCGAACGACTTCAGACTCCAAGAACAATAGCTACATCGGCAGCACAGCTTTCCCGACAAGCTCCGATGAAGAGCCTCCGAAGAAGCGGCTCAAGTCCAACATCATCGGTCTGGAGGAGCACATGGTGGTCTCCCCAAAGCGACAGAAGAAGCGTGCTGGCAAGAAAGCTGAGGACAAGAAGGGCAAGGCGGTAGCTGGAAGCAGCACTCTGCAATAGAAGTTGACGCAGCTGAACGTCTCCCTGAGGAAGATCAGCTCGGCGGTGGCACAGATTGAACTGGCATGCGCGGAGCTGTTCCCGCACTTAAGGAACGTTCAACAGCTTGTAAAAGACCTTGAGAAGCAAGTAGCTCCTTAGAGCACTTCTCCTCTGTTGTAACACCTTTATGAAATAAATAAAATAAATTTCCTTTTTAAATCAAAATTCTCTTGTGTTAAGAAATCTTATGTTAAATAGGAAAACAAAACATGTCAAGGCAGATTAAAAGTCAACCATAAGATTATAAAATCAAATATAAAGGAATCAAAAATTAAAACTCGGTTAACAAAATCAAAACAGAAAGAAATTAAAACAAAACATGTTTCCATGAACGGTGTTCGTATCGGACGTGATCATTCTCAAATCACGAAACGTACCGTACAACTAACGGTGATGTCGGTTAACCTCGTGAAAAAGATACCCGTTAACTCGGAAGGCGATGATCACGGGCACGTCCTGTGTCCCTCGAAAGACACGTTACCCACTTGTTCGCAATTTCCGCATAAGCCAAAACGTCTGTCAAGGCTTGTATCTCTCCACGATGTCCGAACAGCTGCGAGCTTGTCGCACATGCGCTCTACTCGAGATACGGCCCCATCCGTCTAACCTCAACGGTCACGGATGCTTGTGATAAAAGATGTAAGGAAATATAGTATATCCATGAAAAGAAAAGACAAGGTAGCCAGAGCGAAATAAAATCAAGAGATAGAAAAGACTGAAAAACTCTGGCATGGGTCCGAAAAACGCGTGAAGTAACTATGCATTAAATGAAAACAACGGTAAAATTCAAAAAGCAAGATCTTGAAAATCAAAGACGGTAATCACGCTCCCCATAAGAGTATAAAAGGGGGAGCAGTGAGGTGTAAATCACCAAAAGCAATCAAAGCAACAAAACGCTAAGGCAAAAGAAAACACCACTTCAAAACAAAACCCCACACGTCCAAATCAAGATGCCTGCTCCCTCGTCGGTGTTCTTTGTTGAAGGTGCCAATCTTGGCAGAAGGAACCGACTGGCTTACAGTATGGTCAACGAACGTGCTGAGGAGCTGCCCAACGAGCTCGGCAGAATGCCACGCCTGGTCTTTGTCGACGAACTCTACTCGTCGCGGTTCTTCGTCACTCCAATGGAAGAGGTGTTCTTCCTAGAGGACCATGGGACACTGAGGACTTCCTACTACGGCTCAGCAAACTCCGTGATGTTCTTCATCTCGGATAGGCTTCAAGAGTTCAACCTGGAGTCCACTTGCCAAACTGTGGAGCAAGGCGCTTACTACCAGCTCGCAATGACAGCCCAGAGCATACCCAGAATGACTCGGCTACCTCCAACCTGGCCAAAGGTACGACTGCTGGTGTGGAACTGCAGAGGAGTTGCAAGACGTGCCCAAGAGTTCTCGCGAACCCTGAGGGACTTGAAGAACCAATATAAGCCCAACATGGTTCTTCTGACGGAGACGCAGTGGCAACCACGAGACGATCACGGTCTGATTCCACTCCGATTCCCTCAAGCTAACCGGTTCGAGATTCCTGGCCAGCGCGACAGAGGCGGCATGTGGTTCTCTTGGAGCGACAGAGTCACGGTCAACGTCAACAGTGACGCAAACAGTTTCCGTGTCAACGTCGTTGCGAACCGTTAATGTATTTTCTTTTTATATAATATCAAAAATCCATGTATTATTATAAATTATCAATGTAATATTTCTATTCGCAATCAATATATTAATATTTCCCTTTGTATCAAAATATTAGCAATATTTATAATATTTGTATTTTCGCATATTTGGCATCATTACCTCTTATGTGTATGTTCCGCGACAGCTGGCGTCCCTTGACTGGATCCATAATGCACTTAACTAAAATGATATAAAATAATAAATAACTGGAGCGAACTATGCAAACAAGACAACAACACACAAAGACTGCCCAACAAGACCTAACGCCCCCTCCGCTACCAAAATGAGACGCCCCGACCCATATTTACCGTACACAGTAAACACGAGCCGGAACTGTGACAACTCAGCCAAATAAGCCCAAGCATATAGTGTGAACAACAATAACTCGGGCCCAACGGCCCAAAATAATAAGCATCAATAATAATAAAACCGGCCCAATGGCCCATCAACAATAATAAGATGCACAGCGGAAGACTTTAAACTCACTAACACTGTATGCGACATATGCAATCTATGGATCCAAGCCTGTCCAAGGGAAACGCTGCAGCCTGTCTGGAATGCACCAAGCCTGTACATGGAACAACTCATCCTACGGGATGAAACCCCGCAGGCGAGGGGTGAGTCCGAAACGCTCACCGACGAAAGATAAACAGTGATATATTCAACCATAACACTTTCGAGGTAAACACAACAATCAAATCAGATGAATCTATCACAAACAACATAACAGTGGATTACAACTCAAACAACACAACAGAGGAAATCATCGCAAACAAC
>JAKUCV010003608.1:192309-214658 GCA_028386065.3 Turnera subulata
ATATCTCAAATCCGGGATCAACATCCCAATATCTCAAATCCGGGGTCAACACCCCAATATCATAAATCCGGGATCAACATCCCAATATCACAAATCCGGGGTCAATACCCCAACCAACAAACCCTCTGGCAAGACACCACAGAACTAGTCTCTAACCATCTAGTCGTACCACTACTTTCCAAGTGACAATTACATCATCTCATAATCAAATCCAATTCCATTTCCAATACTCTTTATTCTCCTCAATTATCCACATGGACCATAGACCAGTTCATCATTATTCTCTACATAATATCACAAATCCATTATCACAGTCTAACATCATCAATGATAACCACAGCAGTCAAACAGCCGACAATCAACATCTCAGCAGTTCATTCAAAGCTCACAACAACAACATCATAGCAATCAATCAACCAGCAATATTCATTCCAGCAGTTCCATCGAACAGTAAAAATACACAAACAACAAAAATGCACACACAGCATTACGGGCACATATCAAGGTTTATCTATCCTCACCTGATGTGTCTCTGAAACTGCTATCCGGTCAAATCCCGATACCCTATATGTACATATAGGAATACAATAATCACTTATAATGCACAACAAAATGATCATGCATGATACCGGTTTAGAAATCGTTATACGGCTTGCCTTATCCAATTTCTTTATTATGAAATTAACCTCTTTATTCATTATACCATTTATACCTAATTTCAAATTAAAACCGAAACCGAGTTTCCTATCGATATTCTAATTATTCTTAATTTTTTTAAATTAAAACCAAATCCGAACGTTCAAGCCGATATCCCGGCCCATTAGTCACTTAAGATAAGAGAATATATAAATACGTTGTACAAATTATCTGGCAGAAATTATATTTGTAAATAGATCAATTTACGGCCCGTATAATACTTCGTACTTTATTTAACAATATGAAATAAATAATACTTATAAATAACTTACCCGACGGTAAGACCGTTAAATAGAAAATACCATCAGTATTAAGTTAACATAGCTGGTACATGGTATAAATATAATTTTAACATAACGTTGTAGAAACTTATATTTATAATTACGTAAAAACTATTATAATCGATAACCATATGTTCGGCAAGTGTATTATTAATACAATAACTCATTTAATAATTTAATAGGGTAAAACCCATACATATCAAAATCAGTATAGCTTATAATGATTAAATAGATAAATATATTCGGCATAATGTAATGAATGTTTAATATCTATCATCACAGCAATACGATTATTACGTTAACAATTCACATCTTGTATATAATAATACTTAAAATGTTGAGTACTAGACCCATCAGAAGGTGTAATAAATCGGCCAATTGTGAAGGAATTATAAAATAATTTATGCGGGTTATATACATTGGATTTTAGTGTACTTAAGTAAATTCGAAAATAATTATCGTTCTTGATCCATAATTTAAATCGTTTATCCGCTTCATTATATATTACATCCTCATTTAAACTTATCCCACGGTTTCGTTATTAGGTTCGTTAAACGCGTGTATGTCACGGTATGATGGGCCTCCGCACGTTCGGCCCGTTTCCGAGTCCGTGTGCAACCGAGCCCAACCCGAGCGTATAGGAGTTTAAACGAGTCTAAGGAATTACCCAAGGTCCGTTTCCGGGCTTGCCGGAAAAATCCTGAGGCCTCGCCGGAATAGACCCGAGACTCGCCGGAAACTCGCCGGATTCCGGCAACCACTGTTCACGGCAGCCACAACAACCCAATCTTCTGCTACTGTTCACGGCTGCACCTCCACCGACACTGTTCACAGAACCCAAAGCCAGCATCACCAACACCATCCAACCACCGTCACAGGAAAAACCACCAAATTGACCAATCAACATTCCAATCCACACACGATTCAACAACATAGAACAACCAAACAAACAACAACAAGGACCCCGATTAGTTCAATCCGTCCTGAATCGGGTTTAACGGAAGAAAAGAAAAAAAATGGCAGGAAAGGAAGGCAAGAGTCGTCGTGGTTCTTACCCACGCGTCAGCGACGAGGAGCAGCAGATCAGGGGCAGGGAAGACCACGGCGTCGGCGCTCTCTGGTGGCGGAGGTGGCGCGAGGAGGATCTGCACGCGCGAGGGGAAGGTTAGGGGCGGCTGGCTTCGCATCCAGCAGCATCAGCCGGAGGAGATGCGTCGTCGGAGGGGCCGCTTGGGGTTGCGGGCGGCGCGGTCTGTGAGGGAGGCAGAGATCGGTGACAGAGGCGGCGGCGCGAGCAGGGTCAGAGGCAGGATGAGAAGGGAGAGAAGGGTGAGAAGGAAGGAAGGGATGGTGCGATGGCGGTGTGGTGGTGGCGGTTGTAGCGATGGGTGGCGGCGACGGGTTTCAAAGGAAGGCGAGGGAGAAGAGAGGCAGGGAAGGAGAGGAGGAAAGAGAGAGGGGAGAAAGGTGCAGAGGTGAGGGGAAATAATGAAGAGGGTAGGGAAGAAGACAAGGAAGAAAAATGGAGAAAAGATGGGTGAAGGGCCGGCAACTCACGGGGGAAATAAGGGGGAGGCCGGCGGCTGGGAGGAAAAGAGAAGGAGAAAAGAAAAAAAAGAAAGAAAAGAGAAGAAAAAGAAAAAGAGGAGGAGAAAGAGGAAAAGAAAGAAAGAAGGAAGAGAAGTGGGTCCCGCAAGGCTGGGAAATACCGGGAGAGAGAAGAAACGTTGCCGGGAAAGAGGAAGAGGAAGGAAAAAGAAGGAAGAAGAGTGGCTCGGGGCAACCACATTCGGCTGGTCCGGATTCTCGCGTCGGGTTCTCGTAGACGCAGGAATACTCCTGTCTTTCCGACAAATCCCGTCCCGAGTCCAAAAATATGACTTGGGCTCGGAAAATCCGATTAATCCTCCTGAACGTCGTCCAAGTCTCGGAACTGGAAACTGAGGCTCGGTTAGTTAGGAAGACACTCCCGAGCGCGGGAAAACTCTCGGTTTCGAAAAACGACTACCGATTTACCTCGAATTAATTACCCGAGATTAATTCAACAGTAAATCACGGTAAAACGACTTCTACAGTCCCGGTAAAAATCTAAATTTTTACCCGGGCTGTTACAATCGTGAATTTTAAATTGATAAGGACGATAATTTTAGATTCCTTTGGGGCTCGGTTATTTGAGCTTTTTGGATTTGGCATGCCGATTATTTTATTGACAAGATTTGAGCCTATTGGGCTATATTATATCAACGAATTTTTTTTTTATTAATCAACTTATGTTGGTTCCAGAGTTAGATCCTAATAATGTGGATGGATCGTGTGTTGGCGGATACTCTTCTAAGATTTTTTTTCTAAAAAGAACATTTGATGATTATATGCGGGAAAAAAAACACAAAATGCGAAAAGTAACAAGCTCCTTTAACTTAATGATTTACAACTTCATCCTCAATACCTCATTTTTCATGCTTGTATTTTTCATAATCACGATTTTTATTTTCTGAAAATAAAACATTGTAAAAAAATTCGAGCTAAGTAGATGATAAATAAAAAAATTAAAATTAATTTATAAAATAGAAGTAAATAAAAAGGTAAAAATAGCATAATAATCCTAGACGATATAGGGCTCGTGCGTTGCACCATAAAACGGCCCGTTAAAGAATTGAATGACGAGTCGTACGAGCCCCAAGTCCCCAACCCAGTGAAGCCCAAGTAGCTTATTTTTTTTTCCTCGCGAGGGGAAGAACTGAAAGCAAAATCAGAGCATCTCTCTTTGTGTTTTCTCTCTTGTTATTCGATTTATATCTACCCGAAGCAGGAGAGAAACCAGCATTCCATTCCAATTGATATAAATTCGAACCCCAACCAACCCACGGACTCTAGCTGTTGTGTGGTTCTCTCCAACGCCGTCGCCGATCATTTCCGCCGCCGCGGCGGGCGGGAGTACCCGTACTTGAACCCCGAGGTAATTAGGGAATGGCAGTCCATAGTTCTCAAAGCAGCGTTTCTTCTGTTTTAGTGAAATCATGAAATCTGTGGTTGATGATGATGATCACAGGATTGGATAGCTGGGAAAGCTAATATGGCAAGCGGGCAAGTCACGAAACGGGTCAAGTACAAGAGCTCCGTCAAGGACCCTGGCACTCCCGGTCGTTTATTATTGGTATCTTAAGAAGTTTTGGTTTATTTTTGAAACTTTTTTGTTTGCTTATTTAATGTCTTCTTTTGGAGTAGTTGATTTGGTGAAATTTGTGCTATTTTTGTGTTCGTGTAGACTCTGGAAAAATTGGTGTTCAAACCTAACAATCCTAACTCGGCTTCCAAGCTCAATATGGAGTTCAGATACATTAAAAGTATAGTGCTCCTCCTCTTCTGTTGTTTTGTTTTTTTGCTTTGTTTTGTGTGATTGGGGATTTTGATTCTTCTTTTTTTTTGGGTGGCATTGCATTTGCAGATCATAAATACACCAAGGAAGGATCAAATAAGGCACCCATGCTTAATCTCACATCTAGTCAGGTTGGTTTAGTACGGTGTTTCTGTACCTTTTGGTCTGTTTGATTTATGGGTCCAGTTCCTGTCTGTTAGGATAGCTCCCTAGGTTGCCCATTGTTGCCGAGGCTGCTGATCAAGCTGTTTGAATTGAATGATCTGGTGGTGGATACTGTATTACTTACTACCATTTTTGGGGTTTCAACTCTCAATTTATTAATGCATCACATCACTTGTTGTTAGTATTTGATTATAAATTTCACCCTTCTATGCTTAAGTTGTAAGAAGAAAGTTGATCTTATAATGCATTTGATAGTTCGTTTTCATGTTCTTTTGGTATGCTGAATTGGTGGTTATATTGGTCTTCTGAAATCTCGTATATGTTGGTTCATAAAGTTGTGTGATCTGCTCGCGTTGATTAACAATAATTTGTATAGGCAATATTGTTTCTGAATTTGGTGCTCCTCCATGAGTAAAAGTTCTCTAATTCTGCACACCTCTAATCTGAAGGAATGTTTATGGTGTTTGTCTGTTTCTCCTCATTTTGAGCTCTGTTCTTCCATTTTTGTTGGTGTTGTAGGGTGCGAGTTACATATTTGAGTTTGAAAATTATGATGATCTCCAAGTGTGCAAGGAATGCGTGGGTAAGTCTCGAATTTCAAGCTTGATGAACACTGGCTATATCTGGTTCGGGTCTTTGCTTTTATTATGGTGGCAAAATTGTGTGCTGTTACATCTCCTTTTATTTACATTGAGACTAAACGTATCCTTCAGCGTGTACTTTGGTGTTGTTTGGCTGCTTTTAAAGCATCAATGAGGTTACTGAATGAGCATATATTTGATTCTTACATTGGTTGCTATCATGGTGATTTAATAGTTTGAGGGTTGTTAGACTGTTTTATGGAAAAACTTCCATTTTGGCATCTTTGGAGATTTTACCTTTTTGGTGTCTTTCTGAATAGGGAAAGCCCTCTCAAAGTCTGTGGAGGCTCCAAAGCCGGCAGACACTTCTGAAGTTCCTTCAGAACAGCCAACTACTGAAGAATTGCTTATGCGGATGAATTTGCTTCGAGAAAATAGGTATTATATGCTGCTGAGATTTACCAGACTACATTTTGGTTACTGGTTTGTGATGTACTAGCTGCCCTCATGCTTTAGATCATTGTAATTCAATTTCTTGTTTCCTAATTTATTTCTCACCTGTTTGAGCTATAGCTTTCTTTCCAGTCAACTTAACATCACCTGAAATTTCTCATACAGTGAACTGCAGAAACTTCATAAGCGGTTTGTAATTGATGGCATCTTGACAGAAGCTGAATTTTGGGCTACTAGGAAGGTGAGTTTTCTTTTGACATCTGCTTTTCAGTGTGCTTCTTTTATGATTCTACTTTAAGCAAGTTTCTTGCCCGAGTTTCTCCCAATTTAGAGAATAATGCTCATTCCTGATGGAATTCTTCCACAGTCGTTATTGTTTCTGTAAAAAAAAAACATCATTGAGGAATTTATAATTTTATTCCTAGTGCTGAACTCCAATTACAGAAATTGCTCAGTGGGAACTCCAGCAGAAATACAAAACAACGAGTGGGTCTCAAAAGTATCATGCTTTCAGAATCCAGGCCAGCTGCTGATGGTCGGGTACAATATAACCTTCTTTCTGCATGTCGTGAATCTTTGTCTTTGCTTTCAGGATTCTGGTTCCTGTTTCCCATCTTTTGTTGTCGTGTAAATACAAAATTGTTGATTTCTTTGTTTTGTTCTTCCAGACAAACAAAGTTACATTTAATGTGACACCAGAGATTGTTCGTGAGGTATGGTACTTCTTGCCTGATTTGATATGACATTGTGCATATTGCAATGTGGAGAAAGTTCAAGGCAATAACTTAACTAAGTTGGACTCAATTCTTACTGTTATTCTGTAGGAGATATCATGCACATTTACTTGGCATTACTTTTTCCTGCTTGTAATTTTTATTCTATTGAATATGCTTAAATTGTATCTCAGATTTTTGCAGAGAAACCAGCAGTGCGCCAAGCATACTTGAATTTGGTTCCTAATAAGGTATCATGGGAATGAAACTACTTCTAATTACATGGCTTTGTTTGCTCAACTGTAATTCTATCTGCTGTATTATCATTATGTGACTGTCCATGCGAGTTAACTTTCTGAATCCCAGATGACCGACAGAGACTTTTGGACAAAATATTGTAGAGCTGAATTCATCCAGGGCACACAAGCTGCAGTTGCAGAGGCTGCTGAAGATGAGGATCTTGCTCTTTTTCTGAAGCCTGATGATATTTTGGCCCGTGAAACTCGACAAAAGGTATTAGCTCCTTCATGTTTATTATTGTTGGTTCATAACTACAATGTTCTGTGATTTGAATTCCCTTCTTCTGTGTACTAATCTGAGTTGAGCACCTCTGTTGACTTCATATCTGTTGTTCCAGATCAGATGTGTTGATCCTACACTAGACATGGAAGCTGACCAAGGGGATGATTATACACATCTTCCAGTACGTTGGATATCATTATGTCAAGATTTATATGCCGCAAAGGATATCTATTATTGGATATATCTTTATGATGTTTTTGATCATTTGAGTTATGTTTGTCGAATGCATGTTTTTTCCATTTTTAAACTAAAAGCAAGGTTCAATTACGGTTAATTTTATAATCAGATCTGCATGAAAGTTACATTTGGCTACGGCCAAGCAGGTTGACAGCCATTCATGAAGTTGATGTAGAATACTTGAAATAAATGGCAAATGTGCAAGAGTTCTATCTTCCAATGGCATACTTGATTAAGCTCCTACTGACTAAGATATTACTTTCGTTTTCTTTATATCTGCAATTAATATTCTAGGAAATAATCAGTTTCCCATCTAATATAGGTTCAGGAATCCTTCCTCAGGATTCCAATGGAGCACTTTCTAATTCTAATAGCTATGATGTATATCAAAAACCTTCTCAAAGACTCCAGAAGAATTTGTCTATTCAGACGAACCAGTAATTTAATTGGGAAATCAAATTTCTCTTTATATCTTTCGATTTGAACTACCTTAAACTCCTATTGGAGCTGGAATCTGCATCAAACGGTAACATTATTTTTTATGTTGTTTATCTATTGCCTATCCTAAATGCAGGATCACGGGATTGCTCGTGATGGTAGCAAGGACATAACTGATTCACAGAATGAGATATACAGAAGGACTTTGTCACAGGATCTTAATCGCCATGCTGCTGTTATTCTTGAGGGAACAACTGTGGGTATGGGCTTTCTATGAACATTTTTTTCTCCAATTAATTTTAGCTAGCATTGGTCTGATCTGTTGTCTGCTGCATGTCCAATTTGTTTAGGGTATTCCTTTTCTATGACGTGAACATGTGGCACTAAGAATTTTTTGTCCTTCTCCAAATCTTTTAGATGACGAGCAACTGAGAGATACGCAATCTGTAGCGGAGGCACTTGCACGGTCAAAACAGGGTTTGTATTTCTATTTTTGCTTCCTCTTTTTTCCCTTTGAACATTCTTGCATACATCGTGCCTTACATTTTACTACTTTCAGGTCATGATAGTGCTAATGAAGAAGCTTATGCAAATGCTAACCAGGAGAGGTTGCAAAGAATATCACAATTGATGGAAATCGAGGATCTTCGGGAGTCAGATGATCATCCTCTAGCACCCCTTTCTATTAAGGTTAGGCTATCCCATCACTGCATGCAAGCACTAGTTTTTTAATTCTGTTTGGTGATGCTAAGCTTCTGAAACTAGGATCCGCGCGACTACTTTGATTCTCAACAAGCTAGTGTACTTAAAACATCAGCTGGAGTTGAAACCATGAAGTGCAGCTTGAGCACCCGGGAAGCATATGGCTCTTTGAGGCAGTCTATATCTCATATTAAAGCAGCTGGGTTGACAGATCCCATAGTTACACCTGAAGTTGCTCTTAAGGTGATAGTCTTTAATTTACCAAATTTTCTTTGCCAAGTAGATTCAGAAATGTTCAGGTTGTTGCTAATTGTTGGTATGTTCTAATCTGTGATGCAGGTTCTTTCTGTGTTGACACAGAATATCTCAAGCACTAAATTTGGTCTTGGAAAGAATCCTGGGGAGAGTGTTCTGGACAGGTTGCCTAGTGCAGTCAAAGATGAACTATTATATGTAAGTTTTTGAATTTGAAGTATATTGTTTTTGCAAATAATGACCACTTGCGGTTAGATTCAAATTTAGATAATTGAGATCTCTGCTTCAAGATATACGTATATGTGTGTATACATTTGTGGCTTAAGCTATAGTTTCCAATGCCAGTATTTTGGTTCAGCTTACTTTCTCATGTTTGTGAGCAAAATTTCCCCAGCATTGGATGTCTATACAAGAGTTGTTGAGACATTACTGGTCATCATATCCAATCACCACGACATATCTTTATACCAAGGTAAAAACTATGATCCTTTTTCTTATTTTTATTGTGGCTTACAATGGAAAATTCAAAGTGGATCTCTTGTTCTGTAACCGTAATTGATTATCTCGATGAAAAATTATTCATGAAGCCTGAACATATGAGTTTCTGCTTTATTCATAATGAAGATCAAAAAGAGAAAAAGTTAGAGACCCGGGAGATTCTTTTAGGTTGTATTCTAGAATAGAAACGTTTCTCGTCTGTTATATTTGATAGTTGTACAACAGGACTATATTTTTACACAATGAACCACATTTTTTTTTTTCCTTTCTTTTCTGAAGAAGGTTTATTTTAGTATGTTCCTGGAATTCCCTTTTTCTTTTCTCTTCTTTGATGAACTCAAAAGTCGTTTTAAGAGGTGTTCACAATAGGTCAGAGTAGTTTTACCTAGAAAATCTATTGTGAAATCATGTATAAACAATGGAACAACTATGAGAAGTTGCTTGTTACAGAATCCCTTCTAACATTTTTAACTACATTTGGTATCACCTTTTAGTCTTCCTGTTCTGTGTTCACTAGTTCAACATTTGCAGGTGAGCAGACTGAAGGATGCTATGTCAAAAATTGATTTGCAGTTACAGGTAATCTTGACAGTGAGCTTTACTTTTGTTTTTCTGGCCTTCATTTATATCCTTTTACCTTATAGTATCCATGCTCAAGCATTGGAGCATTACTAGCCAATGAGCCCTTACTGAAATTTTAAGACTAGGATATTGAATATAATTGTTGGATAATGAGATGCAAAAGAACAAACTTAGAAGTTTGAAACACTGGCATGCAAAAGAACAAACTGAAGAAACTTTAGTTGCAGTTGTATTCTAACCAGATTCAGTGATTGCTCTTTGTATAGAAGTACTAGATTTGATAATCTTAAGTTTGTTGTCAGCTTTGGTGGGTGATACTTGTATGTCTGGCTTCTCTCCTATGATTTATTTTTTTCGATCCAAAGTAAGTCATTTCTTCTATGACTTCCTATTAACTTTCAGGAAATGAAGGAATCTGTGCAGCCAGATCTCCGACATCAGGTTACACTCCTTGTTCGTCCAATGCAACAGGTCAAAATTTCTTTCCGTATCTCAATTTAGCTCGAGTGTTTCTGGCATGCATGTACTTTTAATGCAACAAGAGCACTCACATCTTCTTTCCTTGTTCTAGTGTAGATTCTTTTCATCGTAAACAGTTGGGAAGACAGTTGCATGTTCCTGATAGGCAATAAAAGCAGCTTACGTGAATTCTTTGAATGTCTGAATTGTCTTGTGCACCTGCATTTTTGTTTTTTCTGGGACTCATGGATGGACCATTGATGCAGGCTCTTGATGCTGCTATGCAACATTACGATGCAGACTTACAGAAGAGATCTGCAAGGAGTGGAGAGAGGCCAAATGGATATGCCTAGACAAATTTTGTCCCCATGACACTATAAGCATTGTGCATATTATTGGCAGCCGCCATCCTCTTGACATTATTTTGAAGTCTCGACCAAACCAATTTTGTCTTGAGCTCATTATAGATATAAGGTTTCTCATTTCTATTTGTTACTGTCTAATTTCGCCTTGGCGTTAATCACTTGTATATCGTGCTTATCCTTATGATTTGAAGGGAAGCATTATTTGAAAGTAGCAAGAAAGAAATTACTCTCAGAGAAAACAAGAGGGGTTACTTGACTGTGTATTTAACCCAGACATCAACAGTAACCAAGATGATGCTGGGCCAGTCTGCAGGCGCCGTTCTAGAAGTCCAATGGGGTTGTTTTTTTTTTATTGACGGCCTAGCAATTGTCCAAAGAATGTGTTGATTCTTGACTGAATACAATTGAAGCAATTTTGGTGCCTCTTATTGTCTGTTCTGGAGATTTCTTTGGTAGCTCTGCTTTTATTGGTTGATTTATTTTGGACGCTGTAAGCCTACAAGATTTGGGGCTTTAACTACAATGATTGTGGACACTGTAGTCCAATTCAAGCTTCAGTTACAGATCCCGTCTCTGTCGTGCGTGGCCCTTCGCTATAGGGTACGTGTCCCGACAATGAAATCCCAAACTAATTAAAGTATAAGAACAAAAAAAATAAGTGGAAGTGTTTAAACTTCGGTACCTCACATTAACCACAATTCAAATGAGCTTATATTTGATTAGTCTCATCAGTTACTGCCGTTGTAGTTCAACTTAACCAGTTAATCCCAGTTCCAGAAAAAAAAAAAAAATGCTCGAAACAAGTAATGTTTTGTGTACACAATTTTCCTCTTCAACTCTGCAATACCATTATACCACCAGGTTTCAACCTGAAATTATATATATCTATAGCCAGAATCAAATAAATAATTGAATCATCTATTACAATTCAGCGAGAACCCATCAATCAATCACACAAGAGTAAAAAAAGAGAAAAACACCAAAGCAATTAACATTCTAAATCATCATAAAACCACCTGCAAACTATAATTAACATTCTAAATCATCATAAAAACCATATTAATGGGGGATGATACTTCTTCTAGAAAGGTGGAGGAGCATGATAATAATAACCCAAGAAGGGTCTTCCGGTTGCAGCTCTACAGAGCGTGCCATTGACATTAGGATCACAAACATGGAGCGTTTCTTGGATTTTGTGAAACCCATGCTTGTAAACTCCAAATCCAAAAAACAACCCTATCGTGATCACCACAAGTATCAGGCACGTGCAAAACAAGCAAACCCTGAGGGCACAGCAGCAGCACATCCTTTTTGCTTCTTCCTCTTGAATCTGATGTGTGTTTTTGGATCTTGAGTTTAGTTTGCTACTCTATACACACCGGATTGGTATATATAGAGAAGATGGTTACGGTAATGGTGGGGTTTGGGGTTATGGATTAAACGTGAAAGAAACATGTGTGTTCTTGTGTGTGTTTAAGTTTCAACTGGGAATTACTTGGACGTTTTGTGTATGATCATGCAAACTGTTCCAAGTTGTTCTCTCAAAGGGGAAGCTATCAAACCCCAACGGGGAAGTGTTTTTTTTTTTTTTTTTTTTCCTTTCTCTAGCTTTTAGGTTTGTTGTCTTATGTCCTTAACGAGGCCGAGGATGAGTTTTGCACTCTTTGAGTTCTTGATTCTGGAACACGTTTTAAATTTTTGTTTTTTTCCAAGTGGTTATGATTAGGCGGCGTTCAAATCGCTGTGCTACTTTTGGGCCTTTGGATTTGCACTCATTTACTTGGACTTGGAATTTAATCCAAAGCCTAAAATTCAGATTGCAGTGACAATCAAGACGACAACAAAAGGTTATATAATGTACCTAACCCTCAAAGAAAAGGTTATAATGTACCTACCTTATTACTTGAACCTCGTTAAGACTAGGGATGACAATGCGTCGGGGTCCCCGCGGGGGAAGGTTCCCATGAAACGCCCCGACCCGTATTTACCGTATACAGTAAACACGTGCCGGAACTGTGACAACCCAACCAGACAAAACCCAGCATATGGTGTATACAACAGATTTCCGGGCTCAACAGCCCAAAATAGTAAACATCATAAATAACAAAACCGGCCCAATGGCCCAATAATATCAATAAAATGCACAGCGGAAGACTTAATAACTCACATAAACACTGTATGCGACATAGATGTAAACTATGGATCCGAGCCCTGTCCAAGGGATAACGCCGCAGCCTGTCTGGAATGCACCAAACGTGTACAACAAATAACTCATCCTACGGGATGAAAGCCCGCAGGTGAGGGGTGAGTCCGAAGTGCTCACCGACGAAGGAAAGACAATCAATATGAACACTATAAATTACTCAAGGTCCAAAAACAGGCAAAAACCGCCAAATACATACCAAACTGAAAGACTGGACCCAAAACCGGTCCAAAACCGAAAAGACTCAAATAAAATCCAATGTCCAATTTTATCTTTCCAGGCCCCGTCACGGATAAGCTAGGGTCGTGCCAGGTTATCAACTTGTTCCTGGTGCTAGATCAAAAAGAACCCGGGATCAACATCCCAATATCAAACTCAGGGATAAACATCCCAATCAAACCGACATCAACATGCCCATCACAAGTAACCCAGATCATGGCCACCACAAAATAGTCTCAAACCATCCGGTCGTACCTCTACTTACCACGTGACAATTATATTACCTTCATTAAAATCAAATCACAGGGATCGACATCCCCAACCAAAATACCGGGATAGACATCCCATCCAAAATACCAAGGACCGACATCCTTGTCTCAATTTATTACTAATCCATTATTCTTAAACCAAATGACGCAAGGATAAACATCCAAAACCGACATGGGATAAACATCCCGACCACGATCAAGACAATGGGATAAACATCCCGAAACATAGCACAGCAATACAATACTCAACAGGGCAATAACCAACAAAACACAATAACCGAGTAATACAGGCACATATTGAAGGAAATCCATCCTCACCTTGGCCGATTACTCAACTCCGGAGACAATGACCGGTCCGACGCCGGCTCCTCGGGAAACTGCCCGATATCCAACCTATACCACAAATCAATATACACTCACATAAATGCACATAATCGGTATACTATGATGCCAATACTGCGAAATAACCCATCCCGGTTCCTATCCGTTATTATTTCCATTTACCGAAAATATTTACCGCATGTATATCCGAATATAATTTCGGTACCATACTTTAATTAAAACTCTTTTCAAAATATTTTTCATAAATTAATTATACTTTCCAAAATAATAATCTCCATAATTTTTTTCAAGAAAATTAATAACCTAATTATAATTTCCAGAAAATGTATATATAGTATTTATCTTTTTCCTAAATATACATATTAATATTTTCCAACACAAAATATAATTACCTTTAATTTTCAAAGTACATATATATATATTCCTCAACCATAATTTTACATAGATTAAATTTCCAGAAATTAATTTCATGATATTTATATATTTTCTAAATAATATTAGCTTTTCTCCAAAACATAACTTAATTATTTATCAAAATATATATATTTATATTATCCTCAAAATACAAGAATTAAATTGAACATAATTTTCTAAAAGTAAATATATAATTTTTTCTCAAATTTAATTACCAGATTATAAATAAATATATATATATATATATGTATTGTTTGTTTTTTTTATTAAAATCGGGCTGGGCCAAATAGTGTCGGCCCAGACCTTTGCTCAAGCTAACCCAAGGCCCCAAACAGTGGCCCAGTGCAGCCCAAGCCTTAGGCCCAGGCGTCCCAGCCCATGCCCTTGACCGAAACCCACATGAATTCGGGTTAGCTACCCGGGTCGTCTCCTACCCGCGGGTCTGCTCACCTAGCAGCGGCGGCGGCGACGCCAGGAGGCGGGGAAGACACGGGCGGCGACGTGCAGGCGTGGAGGAGACGCGACGTAGGCTGTGGCGGCTGTCGGCACAGCTGCGGTTGGTGGCGACGAACGGCTGGAAGGAAGGCGAACCCGGGCATCCCGTCGGGTCTCCAGCCAGGCGCGGCGCGTCGGGCGGCGAGATCAGGCGGCGTCGGCTGCGTCACGTCGGCGACGTCGAGAGGAAGGCGTCGGGTGAGTGGTGTCTCAAGAGGCGGCGCACTTCACTCCCACGTGAACAGTGCCGGATGGGGGGGTGGTGAAGGTGACGATGGTGACGGTGAGGTGGCGGGTCTTGGTTGGTGGTGGTGATGATGTGGAAGGTGGTGATTGGTTGATGGTGTTTGTGTTGTGTGTGTTGTTTTTATTTCTTCCTTTTGCAGGTTTTTTTTTTTCGTGTATGCAGAGGAGGGAACGGTAACTGACAGTGGGTTTTTAGCTGGTGAAGATGATAGCAAAACTGGTTTTGCAGGGAAAGAACGAGAAAGAAATAAACTGGATTATGGTGTGTGCAGGGAAAAAGCAGGGAGAAGAGGAGGCGTGAGTGGTGTGTTCACGAGTTGCACAGGCCACTCACAGGTTCACAGTGGGAGGCGGCTGCGTGACTCAATCACGCAGTCGTGTCCCGACCGAACCAGAAAATAACTGTAATACCCCATTTGTTATTTTCCGGTGTGATTTTTCCGAGAATTCTGGGACCTGAAAAATACCAACTTAGGTCCGAAAAATCTACGGAAAAATCTCGAGCGCGGGAAAACTCTCGGTTTCGAAAAACGACTCCCGATTTACCTTGAATTAATTACCCAGGATTAATTCAACAGTAAATCACGGTAAAAAGACTTTTACAGTCCCGGTAAAAATAAAAAATTTTACCCGGGCTGTTACATCCCCACCCCCACCCCCGTTTCCGAAATGTTCCCCCATCCCCACCCCCATTCCCCGTTCGGGGAAAAAATTGCCCCCATCCCCGTTCCCTGCGGAGAATCGGATCCCCACTAGGACCTCATTCCCCAATTTTATAAATAAAAAGAATGCACATTATATTTCTTAGAAAGTAATTAAAGCCAATCGAAAAATAAGTTCATTATTTTGGCTTTAAATACATGATTCAAAGTATAATTCAAAGAAATTAAAAACGGTTTCTATGTCTCCGATGTTAATTACATATTAGAACATTCAAATTAAATGCATTTGCTAGCCTTTAGCCAACATCAACAATTGCATCTCAAAATTTTTGCCTACTTTCCAATTACAACTTATTAATTTGTACAGACACGAAAAACAATCAAATTTGTGTCAACTTGGGAAAAAATAGAAAGGACTTGCCACATAACATAAACATAATTAGCATGAACAAGAAATCACAAAAACCAAATTCTTAACAATAGAATACTCTATTAAATTTACCGAGAAAGAAAGAAATAATGACATATATATTAATTTTAATATGTAAAGGGAAAAAATGAATAAAAAATCTATTTTAGTATTGACATATATATTAAGTGGATAATGACTGAAGGGTAATTCCGTCTTTTCACTTATTTTGGGGTCCCCGCGGGTCGGGGGAGCACTCCCCGCCCCCATTTCCAAATTCTCTACGGGGCCAAAACGTCCCCCGTCCCCATCCCCGCGGGAGTAAAATTACCTCCATCCCCGTTCCCCATTCGGGGATTCCCCACGGGTTCCCCGTTAATAGACACCCATTGTCATCCCTAGTTAAGACATATATAGATGACAAGACTCGATAATCCAAACAAATAACTTCTCTCAATTTATATTTCTCAATTTATGAAGCCAAAATTCCTCCTCTTGATTATTTAAGTACAGTCGATACAAAAAAAAGATCATTATATGTACCTTAATTAATGAAATAAAACCCTATATATACATACCCATTCCATAAACAAATTGTTTGTCTAAATTAAAGATTAACGACAATGTGTCTATTGTCGACTAGTATATAGAACATCAACTTCATATCTATAACTGCACAATAGAAATTTAATGATCACTGTAAGAATCATGCTGGGAAGAATAATAGTGAGTAAGTTTAATAATTTCACGGCAAAACTCTAGACTATGATGTACACGTGAAACTAAGTAACACATACTTATAATTTGTCGGTAAATTAGTGGAAAAAAATAGTCACATACACGACCATTAGAAGTTTGAAGCTAATAAGGTAATAAACGTACTTAGGAGAAAACAGAAAAGATTCGGAGACTGACAATTGTAAAGATATTTTTTTAAGGTTTATATAAGTACGGCCACGAGCTAATCCACAATCAAGCCGGGCAAGAAAATCCCAGCCGTTCATCACCGTCAGATTATACAAAAACCCTCTTCTTCCAATCCTCGTTTACTTAATATACTAATAAATAACAATAAAAATCTTTCTCTTATTTTTTTCTTCAAAGGAACCAACCATACCAAGCAAAGCAAAGCAAAGCAAAGTTTACACTGAAACCCTCCTTCCCTCACTCGCTATCCCCTTTCGGTCTCACTGGTAAGCTCTCTCTCTCTCTCTCTGTGTATCTCTATATCTATTTGTGTCTTTCTGCTTTTTCTTTCGATAATTTTGCTTTAGCTATCGATTACTAATTGGAGACATGGAATTAGGGCACCAAAACTGGTATCTTGATTGTTCTTACTGCACTTGTCGAATGTGAAGCTGCTTCCAATTTTATTGTCGCTGCATGGAAATAGAGGACTGGGCTGGTGAAAAGAGGGGAGCTTTTGAGCTGGGACCATTAGAACCCTAATTTTTTTCGGTGATTGGTTGTTCTTGGTAGCAACTGTGCTGTGAACAATTGAGTAAGTGCTACTAATTTTTCCTTTTTCTTTTTTTTTTTCCCTCACAGTTTTGGGTATTAGTATGTTATGAGCTGTTTGCTTTCGAGGCTGGAAATTTTTAGTCTTTGCTATCTTTTTATGGACCTAGGGCAAGCTAGTAACTGTTCTGGTTTCTAGTGAAGCTGGTGTCCTCTTTGTAGTACTAAATTCTTAATCTTGCAATAATAACTAGCATGATTGCTTGCACGCCTTATATGCTTTTGGTTTCCGTTATCTCTTTGTGCGTGTGTGTGGACTTTGCTTACTGTTTCTTGAGATAAAAAGCTGTACTAAACAGATTTGATTCATACCGGATTATACCGTTTGGGTAGATTTGTTACGGATCTTCTCGGGGTAGCAGTTTCATGAAGTCTAGATCAAACTACTATGATTTCTTTCTTCTTGAGTATTTAGGCTTGTGTTTATGACTGACTGCGTCTGCGTAGTATTAGGTAGAAAGTCTCCTGTGCTCTTTAGTTCCATGTATGTCCATGAAACCATTGACCCGAGTGCTAATATGAAGTATGCAATTTCTCTGCAGTAATTTCACAAGGTCAATGCATGGAGGGATTGCCAAGTGTTGAAAAGTAATGATGCAATTAATTGCTGTGGAATTCAATCCTTCCACGACTGACACTTGGATACTAGAGCACATTAGTGGATTTTTGTCAATCATTTAGATTGGAGACTTTTGGAAAATGTTTTGAGATAGCAACGTGAAACATCGTAGTCTAGCAAGTGGCGGAACAGTCTATTCCAAAGTAATGCACAAAAGGTCCATTCATTACTCACTATATTTGGAGCATCGAGGTTTCATCCAAAGGTCGAGTATTGATTTGGACTGCATAGAGCGAACCCAAGTGATATGTTACAAGTGAGGAGATCACTTGGAATGATTTTTGGAGCTGCTTGTGTGATATACTCGGAGTAGAGAGACATGGAGTTCCCTGTTCTCCGTGTCCAGGGACTTTGAGCATTTGGTGCTGTCTGAGCAGTTCCTAGTACTGTAGAAGAGATTTTGGATTTCATTTTGAGGGTTTTAGAGATGGAAAAAGTTGCAGCAATGCTATCAAAGTCTGCTAGATGTCCTCTGGTGTTTATATAGACTGAGAATAATATGAGGATTTTTACTATAAATCATCAAATAATATTGTGCTTTGGGAAATATATATATATATACATTCATTATGCATTTGAGTATGTGGTGCTTTGGAAGGATTTCATTTGCTGAAGTTTATTGGGTTGAAGTGCGATTTTGTTGCAAACAATGCAATTTTCTTAATCCACACTTTGTCGGAATCTGTGATAAATGAAATGGTGGACCTGAAGTCAAGATTCTACCTTTTGCCACCCTATGTTGCACAGATTGTTTTGAGCCATTAAGTTCTGTCCGACTAAAATGTTGAGTTTGCAAATTGTATGTTATGATCTCCTTTGCCAGTGGCGTATGCAACCGCAGTTGGCATACGAAGTGTTAAAACTTGTAGCTAATGTGGCTGATGGGTTTTTTTTAATAAATTTTCCGAATATCTGGATATCGGTTATCCTTGTTTCAGAATGGTGCTTAAAATTAGTGACATTTTTTTTTCTCTATAACTTACTAAAGAAAAGGTTGAAAATTATGGGACTCCTGTAATCGTGGATACAACACAATGGTGGCAAATAATGCATTGGTAAATTGATTTAAAAGGTATAACTTCAGTTTTGGTGAGAAAGTTTGTAATATTGTGTGATACTACGAAGTCTAAACCCTGTTTTCTGTTCCTGGAGATTAACTTGGTGTATAATGGGGTTAGTCAAGAGCTGGAGAGAAGAATTGGCACTTCCATCTGATCTTTATTGGCTTTACGTGGGGAAAGCCGTATGGTGGGCGTTGAGGAAGGTTTATGCATAATATGAATGGTCTGCCATAGATGTCTCCACACAGTGTCTATCACTAATTTTGTGCCCGGGTCTCTGTCATTTAAATGTTGCATGTGATAATTCTCTTGTCCAGTTATTAGAAACCTACGGTTTCTTGCTTGTGTGAGTGCATACTTGATTTGGGCTTGCATTTTATGATGTGCTTGGTAGGAAATTTGAAAAGAAAAAATTGGCTTCTAACTAGATTTGCAGGTTTCGGGAGCTCTGCAGGAGGCAAATTGTTTTGAACTGTTCTAGTATTGTTGTTGTCATATCAATGTATCTAGTATTGTTGTTAGTTGTCGTGTCAATGTAACCATTTCATTGTTAGAGATTGAGAGTGATGTTTCATATTCAATTGGAAAAAGACAGTACTTCTAGCCTCTTCTTGGTGTTATTTCATGGCTACCTTCACTGGTAATTTCTTTAGTGGACATCTGAAGAGATACCTCTGCTTGTGTAGCTTTTCGGTGTTTTATGTCTAATTCTCTTAAGTTGTATTATCCTGTTCCTAGTAGTAAGCCAGAACATATGTTACTTTTATGGATCAATCAATATGGATATGGATCGTATGCTCCTATTTGTTTTTTGCATGTTCACAGACAGTACAATAAGTTAGGTACCTGAATTTTGAAAATTCATTCCACTTTTAATGAGATCATACCAACTAATTGGTGAAATAGCCAGCCTGAAAAACAATTGCTAGGAGCAAAGGTAACCTGATTATATGATTTGCTAACTTACTAATCATTTTTTTTTTTTGCCTTTTCTGACCTCAGGTTGTAATTTAATTTAGCAGAGAAATTGGTAAGGCTTTCATTGAGATGAATGGAAGTAGTCGAAAGCGCAATTCTAAATGGGACTTGAAGGAGGAGTCTCGAATGTCATTTGAAAATATACAAGACAGTGCTTGGTCAGGGAAATCGGGGTCATCTTTTCATGAGAAAGAATCACAACGTGGTCGGGGTTCTCCTGAAGCTGCTGGTAGTAATCGCACCAAATGGTCTGCTGTGGATGCTGCGGATTCTTTCCATGGAAGAAGAGGATCGCGAAGGGATGATGCCCTGGATGAGGATCGGAATAGAAGTTCAAAGTCAGTGACCTCATGGGAACGAAATGAGAGTTATGGAACCAGAATGTCTCCTGGTCTTGAGGAGTGGAGGCATCAAGGCTCGCACCAGTCTCCCAAAAGTGAATGGAAAAGATCAAGAAGGTGATATCATATAATTGGTTGAGCCCTTTCAGTTTGAATCTGCACTTAAGATAACTTTGATTAGACATGTATTTCCATTCTTCTTGGGCTGATTCAAATGGTTGGAACCATTTGTCATGGTTTGTTTCTGATTTGTTTTCAGAAGTCGTAGCAGGAGCAGGAGTCGGAGTAGGAGTCCAGTCAATAGCTTTAGGCGCGAATCTGGAGCATATGACAGAAGCACAAGTCGGTCAGGATATTCTGCTCAAATATGTAGAGACTTTCCTTCTGGGAGATGCAGGAGGGGCAGTCAGTGTCCTTTTCTTCACCAAGGTGGACATTCTTATGATGACGACTGGGAAAGACAGAGAAAACCTGTAGCTTTTAAGTATCCCATCCCTAACGATTCAAAGGAGTATTCTCTTGGGAGTGGCAGATCTGCTCATTGCTGTACTGATTTTCTTAAAGGCAACTGTAGAAGGGGTGCATCCTGCAGGTATGCCCATGATGATGCTTCTGAAGCCTTGGATAAAGGGCCTGCAAATGAAATGATTAGAGAAAGGGATAGTGAAAGAAGGCATAGATATCTGTCTCCAGATAGAGTTCATGAGCGTGAAGTACGTAGAGCATCTGATGTTCCCTGCAAATTCTTTGCCGCTGGTAATTGTCGCAATGGAAAATACTGCAGGTTTTCGCACAATAGTCAGACTCATTTAAGTCCTGAAAAAAGGTCCCGAGATGGTAGGTGGCCAGTAGGCCAAAAGTCGGATGATGTGGAGAAATTGTGGAATGCTCCAAGTGGGACTGATAGAAGTACTTCTTCGGATGCTCTTTTGAGCAAGGATACAAATGAAAAACTGGACTCTGAAAGGCGACACACTGGAATGCCTATGAATGACGAATGGGCTGGAAAGAATAGGACACATGGTGATCTGTCAATGATTAAGGCAGTTGAGAGAGTGAAAAGGGAGCCCCTACAGTGGAAACCAGAAAATACTGGTGACATCGCGCATGTTCCTGAAGAAAAAGCTAGGGAGAATTGGCCTGGTGACATGGATATGTCTCCCGATTGGAACTATAGAGTCCAGCCTTCTAACGACATTGGTAAAAGAGACCATGCTTCCTTTCCCGGTGCCGAACCAAATATGACTACGGGTCAGGTGCAGAATCACTCTGCAATTATTCCACAAATGATAAATGAAACTTCTTCAACTCAAAAGGACAGCCAATTGGGGGAATTTGGTGTTCCTGCTTTGCTGCACAATGATAATGTCGCCCTTGGAACCAAAGCCAGCCCCCATATGAACCTTGCTGCCAATGTCCCGTCAGCACGGAGCTTCAGTCAAAGCAGCCTTGGTTCAAATGCTTTGCCTCTTCCAAGCTTACATTTAGTTGGACAAAGTCGAGAAACAGTCCTTGCTGACCCTTCAAGAGGAGGAGGTATAATTGATGCTCAAAACCATACATTGTTTCGAGAGGACAAAAATATCACGAAGCTAAACAATGGGGATTCAAATGCACTGCAAGTCAATTCTGGAGCATTAAATCAGAACACAGTAAGTGGAGAACAATTGAACCATCTTACAAACCTTTCAGCCTCTCTGGCTCAGTTACTTGCGAATGGACAACAACTTCCGCAACTTTATGCTGCTCACAATTCCCAAAATGGTGGGGACACTGATGCACTTTCCTCTGGCCTCCCTGAGGGTCCTCTTAAGCCTGATACTGTAGTGACCATGCAACCAAATCAAGCTGGTGGATCACAAAAGCAGTATGATCCTATTTGTGATAGTGTGGAGCCTGAGAAGCATGAGGTTCCCCTTAGTTCTCAGCGTAACATTGTTGAACAGAAGAACATTTCTGACAGCACCCTGCCAATGCTGACCAAAGATGCTTCGACTCCATCCTTGGCTGGTGCAATGAATGGTGGTAAGCATAACAAGTTCCACGGCTCGGAGGAAGAGCCCACTGATAAGAGTTTGCCTTTGAAGAATCTGGAACCAGGTCCAAATGTTGAAGCTGCCAAGCAAAATGCCAAAGGGGAAAGCAGGAAACCCCCAGAGGAGAGTAAGACAGCACAAGAGAATGGGCCCTTAGAAGACATTGATGGAGAAGCCAAGGGTGATGAGAACAAGAAAAGCAAGGACGCTAAGG